>BPLQ01008795.1:0-83968 GCA_021605075.1 Caerostris darwini
TCTGATATATATATATATATAAAGAAATAATTATTACTAAAATGTTAAAACTGATAGAAGAATATTGATTATTAATCGCATCTCACTTTTTCGATCAAGCGGTTAATCCTCATCTTTCCACAAAACACATTTTGCATTAAAAAAATATTAAAAAATTACACTAAATGAAATTTTTTTTTTAATTGTAAAGAAATACAAATGTTTACTTCTGAATTCTTTAAAACATAAATTATACCTTTTCTCTTCTTATTATAAATTATATTTTATAGAATTTGGGTGCTGTATGATTCAGAATTGAGAAAAATATTATATACAATTATTCTTTTAAATGATAAGAATGGAAGCATCTTTGGAGAATTATTATATTCAGTGTTACAATTATTTAAACTGAAAAAAATCTGTAACAAATTAAACCACTAGTTATTAATTTAGTCCAAAATATGTTTTTATTTATAATTCACTTGAAATATAGACAATGTAGCCCAAGTGATTTTTGTCTTAAAACTTCATCTATAACAAAAAATATAAAATTTATTTTGTAATAAATTATATTTGTTAAATTTGCAATTGAAAAACCTTTTAAATACACCAGGTTATTACAATGGTTATATTACAAGATTACATATTACAATGGTTTAATGCAAGGTTATTATTAAAACATATTATTAAAGAGTACAAACTATTTTAAAATAGTAACTTGAGTTTGGCAACACAAAAAAAAAAAAAAAAATCTTAAGCAAATTTAATTCATATTTTTTTGCAGATTTCATATATTTGTGCTTTATATATTAATGCACAAATATATGCAATCTGCAAAAAAATATTTAAAAAGTAGCTTCAACTTAACTGTAGATCATTTTACAGATAACGCCAAATGTTATGAATTTAATACGATTGTTATTAATTTGTATTCTCATCATTAAAATTAACATTTTAAAAGTTACAACAGATTAAAAATCATAGTTAAATTACATGTAAAAATTAAAAGGGGCAAAAATGTAATTTCTAAATAATCATTCATTATTATAATTTTAACTTATTAGATAATAAAGATTTCTTTAAAAATTTGTAAAACATAAAAAAGTGACTTAAAACAAATCTACTAAATCACAAATAAGTTATTAATTTGTGACAAATATATATTTATATTATATGAGCACTGAAATAGCGATCAAAAACCTGGAACAAACTAAAAGAAAGCTTGTTATAAATGTATATAAAATAATAATTTTTTAATTTCAGTAAATAGATTCTGGGTATGTAGTTTTCCTAAAATATTGTATTTGTTTTTATTTTTTTCCATAATTTCAGCTTACTTTTTCATTACCTGCAAGTATAAATGTTTATATTGGATTGTTACAGCTTATTATTTTTTTTTTAAGTATTTATGCCTGTAAATAATGCAAAATTTGCTACACAGCAGATAGAGATTTCTTTCAATTATTTAGAATTTAAATAAATGTTATAAAATCTTTTTTTTAAACATTGAAACACAGAAGTTTTAAAATTGAATTTATTAAGTTTACAGTTTTAACATTGCTATGAAAACAGACATTTTTGATGAAGTCTAATATTTTTAACAGTATTTATATGTAATAAAATGAGTAGAATTCAAAAACAAAATTTTTTTATTTGGTAGTCAGAGTAAATTCTCATAAAAAATAAGGTTGAGTAAAATACAAAAAATAGACTTAAACAATTTTAATAAAAAAAATATACAGTTACAAGAAACACAATTAAATGAAATGAACAAATTAAGATTTTTTAAAAGTGAACATTTTAATTTTAAATTTATTCTTACAATTAATAAAAAGATTTTAGCTCTATGGCAATGGAAAAGAAAGATGCTTCATAATTTTCTTCTTTTAAAAAGGTTTTAATGAAAACTCTGAATCAGTTCTGTAAATAATAACATAATAATCAGTTCTGTAAATAACAGTTCTGCACAAATTTGCAAAGTATCAGATTGCTTGGCTATTTTACTTGCAAATGTTAAGAAATGAAAAATAACATTCTCTGCTTAACAAAGACTGGATTCATTTGTTTCAAATTTGGAATTGCAAAATTCTAATTGCAATGCATAATAATGCCAAAGAAATTTTTTGTCAAATGTGTTCAGTTATAATATGCAAATACCAAAAGCAGTTTCTTATATGAATTCTATAATAAAGTAAGATGCACATTTGTGATAAATATTTCTTTAATACTAAATAATTTGAACTTAATTATTCAAGTTTAAGGACTTTTAAGGAAAGTAACCCAAACAGTATTTCTCCAGATTATTGAACTTATTCTAAATGTACACATATAAACCAAAAATTTCTGCAAATATGCATTAATACATTCGTCATTTGCAATTTGTACTTTGAACATAGAAAACTTAGTCTTTATGAGCATTGAATACTAAACAATAATTTTAGAAAATATTTTAGGGAATTTTAATAATGATTAGGTATGTAACTACAAACTAGATTCACTGGAAGTAGGGAAGACTTTTTTCCTACATCTAACATTCCTTTCATTAATTTCTTATTTTTAAGTAACTTCTGATTTTAATACTTAAAGAAAAAATACAAAAAAAAACCCCTCAAATTCTTTTACAAAAATGTATTTCTATGTCTTTGAGATGTTTTTATTTGGATAGTGTCGAATAAATCTTAAGATGGGGAGAAACTTTGATAAAATAATAAAATATTTTGGAAATTAAAAATTTGTTCTTAGTTGTTCATACTTTTTAATAAAATAGATGAATAATTATAATTAATAATATTCTTAATAAATTAATTTTAACTTTAATTTAAAACTTGAATAAAGCATTAATTCCACTATATTTCGTGATGAACAATACAGAAGGGAGGTGAGAGGGAGACATAATTTGTACTTGCAATAATGATTTTCAGTGAAAATGAAAATAATGCAGTGAAAATAATGAATTTCTTAAGTAGCATAATTTACTGAAATTCATATTTTTTTTTGAAAAAAATTCATTTATGATGCACAAGAAATTAATGAAAGCAATTCAATATAATAATAAGAATGAAAATGATTATAAATATCATTAAAATTATTATGCTTAGGACATGCAATTTTGGCATGACATTTTTTTCAATTCTCTATTTTTTAAGTAGCAATATAACAAAACTTAATAAAGATAATAAAGATTTCTTTAAAAATTTGTAAAACACAAAAAAGTGTCTTATAAAAATCTACTAAATAACAAATAAGTTATTAATTTATGTCAAACATATACTTATATTATATGAGCACTGAAATAATGATCAAAAACCTGAAACAAACTAAAAGAAAGTTTGTTATAAATGTATATAAAATAATAATACATAACATTTCTTGGACACATAACATTTTCTAATGCTATTTTATAAAGTTCCATAATTGCCACTATTTATCTTATTACTGAATTTAATAAATAGTAAATAAGGTATCAATATATCTTAAATGTAACAAATGAAATTAAGAAAATTTCGTAATAAAATAAAATCTCATAAAAATTCAAGTGTCCAAAAAGTTTATTTGGGTGCTTCATTTTAAAAGTTGATACCTGTGATTCCAATGTTAAAATCAGTCAAATCCTTAAACAGAGGATAGCAAATTTTAATTTTTTCCCAGGGAAAAAAATATAATCAAAATATTATTAAGATTTACATAATGTAATGCAATTTGGTGTCTCCATTTTTTTTTTATCAACTGTATCACTTATTTCACACCAAAAATTTATTTTTGTATAAGTATGTAAATAATAATATAGTAAGTATATAAACTTAAAATTAGATAGATAAAAAAAACATTATCTATATATATTATATAATTCCTTTCAAACTATTTTTTTTAGATAATTTTGTTTATTACAGATAAAGATCTTTATAACATATGTACTCTTATATTACTGAAAGAAAATATTTTTTTATTCTGCATTAAAACTCTAGAGGCAATAGGAGTACAAACAATAGGAGTACTTTTATTTCATCACAAAACAAAATTAAAAAAAATTTCGAAAATATTCTCATAATAGGTCAGCTACTGATATGGAGTTTAAACATTATAACAACTTGCTTGCATAAATCTTTGCAATATCATTAAAATAATAGGATTATACATTATGAAACTACAGAAATTAGTTAAAAAAATAAATCCTCAAAATAAAAAATAAAAAAAATCATATATCACAACTGAGCATACTAACGCCAATTTTTTTTCTTTTAATTTAACTAAACAAAATGATTAAATGTCTTAGCACAATTAATTTTGAAATTCTCCAGAATACCGAAAATTGTTCTTTAATCTTGCATTTTCCTAATTCTACAAATGCACACTTTCTAAATCGATCTCTACACACTATGTTAATCGTTCTGCCCGGCACTGGATGGCGCTACTAATTTTTGAACACTGGATATTTCCTTCAGAAGTATCTCAAACAGCATTATGTGGAACTAAAACTTAATAAGTTAATTTTAAAAAAGCATTAATTAAGTTTATTGCAGCAAATAAAAATTAAAATATTTTACTGAAACCGAAAGTAGAACAGCACTCTGAAAATTTTTTATTACAATAAAATATGAAGAGAAAAACCGAAAAAATTATTAGAAAACAATTAAAGGTTCATTGCTGATATCACCAATAATATTTATTGAAGATTTTAAAACGTACTAAATGAAATAATTTTAATAATACTTATTTTATTGCTTTTCGTATAAATTGTGGGGGCTTTTCTGAAAAAAATACTTATTGGTCTTGAGGTAATTGGGTCCCGTTATATAGTCTTTTATTTGTTAAAAAGATTTGTCATTTGTGATATAAAGGAGGAGGACTAGTATTTTAAATCACTATTTCGATGTTTTATTTTCATTTATTTATATTTTTTTCCCTTAAAAAAGTAAACTTCATTGTTTCAAACTTCTCTACGGATTTCACTAAAATTGGAAAGGATACTTCTAATACAAAACTTAGATCAACTGACAATTTTTTTTTTTAGAAATCGAATTAATACACGTTAAGAAATTACCCCAATTAGTTATATGGCAATTTGGCAACTTTTCATAGTTGGCGAATTTCTCGGAATTGATGTTACTTTTCACGTTGCTGAAATGTTTATAGACAGGCTAACATAAAATAGATAAATATAAAATATCTTCTTAAATAATTGTAGTAAAATCATTGTTTTTACTTTTTTTTCTTTTCTCTACATTTCATAAATGTCCTTTATTGTCAAAAATTAAAAAAACGATAGTAAATATAGTGTTACTTGAATAATAAGAAAAAGGTATAATCTTAAACTATCTCTAGATTGAATAGTAAAAAAAAAAGGTATAATCTTAGATAATCTCTAAAACTATTGATTATCTTAAGCAATAAATCAATGATAATAACAAAAAAATTCATTGTGTAAATGATTAAATTTCTTCATAGGATAAGTACATTTTTTTCATTTAGTTAGAACTATCGCTTTGAAAGAACGCGCTATAATATTAAAAATAAAAAAAAAATAAGATTACAAAAAAATACAGTTAATAAAGAATGGAGTGAGAAAATGGAAGAAACTAGATTAAAATCAGTTTTATGTCACAATAACGTATAAAGTTAGATAAAATTTGAATCTGAATTAAACTGTATAAGATAAATCTAGTTAAAGAAATGTTTTCTTATTACCACTTTTAAATATAAGTAATTTGTTATATATTGTTAATGTTATGCTCCCAAAAATGGTTAAGAAGATAAAAAGTGTGTCCCGCAGTCAAAAAAATGTCAAGTAGGAAAAGTGAGTGTGATGAGTATTTATGCGGGAGTTTCTAGTATGATGGAGAGAACTGATTGCCCGAGTTTCCAGAGTCAAATCGCCATGGATCCTACTGCTGATTTGGATTCTGCTGCTTGCAATTCGCGTAAGCTCTTACAAGATTTGGCTACTTTCAAGAAAAATTTTCCAACCATGCAGCATGTTTTTTCTACGGGGAACGGTCCTCTTAAGGACCATTTGCAAGTACCCAGTTCCAGCGCTGCCGCTGAAGCTATGTTAACGGAACCTCCCCTGCTCTCTGATGCCGATCACTGCACCGCCATCACTGAGGCTCGCGCCCAACTCAAAGACAAGGAGAAGGCTGTGGACTTGATCCAACAAATTCTACAGAATCAAAACATCCTGATTGACGGAGGTGTCATTCAGCGGACTGCCCTTAAACCCACCATGGATGGACTAAAAACAGCGGAAGCAGCCCTAGCTGAGGCAACCAAACGGGTAAGTGAGCTTGGATTATGTCCACTTACTAACTGCGCTAGGCACAGTAATGCGCAGGTAAAGTTAAGCTCAAGAGCAAGATTAGTTCTAAAACTAAAAAGCCTAAAAGACCCGCTGCGGCTGCTCCTAGTGACGGCTTTCTTAAACCGCCTAAAAGGCATACTGCTCGCATTAGTGTTGAAACTAATATCACTAATCCCATTGCTACTACTAACAATTTTGAGCAACTATCTGATGTTGAGATTGAAGATGACAATCCTGCTGACATGCCTGTAGCTGCCGAGCCTAAACTGCCGCCCATCATGGTGCGGTTCACTGACGCACTTAAATTGCACGTTGCTGAAATCAGCACTCTGCATAAGAATGATGTTCGTATCAAGCTTGCCGGTGAGCAGCTGAAGATTTTCCCGGCCAACACGGATGTTCATCGTGCTGTCACCCGCTTTCTTACGGAGAAGCAGCTAGAATTTTTTGTTATAACACCAAAAAAAGCAACGCCCGCTGAAAGCGGTGCTTAAAGGTCTGCATGTCACCCTCTCCTCTGAAGAAATAGCGGCAGGACTCTCTGAACTCGGTCTCTTGATAGACCGAGTCAGACAGTTAACAAACTTGAAGACTAAGGCCCCCATCCCGGTGTGGCAACTCACATATCGCAAGGCCCCGGAGAACGTCAAGCTCTTCGAAGTCAACCGGCTACTCCACTACTCGGTCCGAGTAGAGAAGTTTAATCGTCGCCCAGGAGCCTCACAGTGCTTTTCTTGCAATCTCTTTCACCATTCATCCAAGATTTGCAACTATAAGAAGAGGTGTTTAAAATGCGGAGGTGAGCATCACCTAAAAGACTGCCATATCAAGGAGAGGATCGAAAACCCCACCTGTATCAACTGCCACCAGATGGGGCACCTTGCCCTACCACCTACCACCCAATCAGGGCCATGCGCCAACAAGACCCGCCTTCACCAGCCGGCAAGTCTCGGAGGGCGTATCCTACGCAAGTTTCTTGCAAGGTACATCCAGGA
This sequence comes from Caerostris darwini, assembly GCA_021605075.1. Lineage (NCBI taxonomy): Eukaryota > Metazoa > Arthropoda > Arachnida > Araneae > Araneidae > Caerostris > Caerostris darwini. The sequence continues at coordinate 7,270 of BPLQ01008795.1, forward strand.
TCTCTCACGCTGCGCCGTTGGTCACAAACCATCTGCCTCAAAATATCAACGATGACAATACTGATCTCACTGCGGACTCTGCCACTAAGGCAATGTATGTTCTAAAAGAAATTGTTAATCTCTTTAACACGTTTGGAGGGCTTGACAATATTTACTCACAATTTAAAAATGCTACTAACCCCTTTGAAAAAATGCAGCTTCTTTTTAAATTCATTAAGTAATTGCGCTTGTTGCTTCTTATTTAATTATTTTTTAATTGCGCCTTTCTTTTATTTACTCTGCGTTTTGTTTTTACTCTCTTCTTTTTTGTACTAACAATGGACATAATCATGCTCACTGCTTTTGTTTGTATTCATGTTTTTTGTTTCCAATGAACTTTATTCCTCAAGATTAGGAGTCTTAAGGCCATACACGGCCAAGGTACTCCGTGCGTTGAATGATGATGATGAAAATGGCTAACGCGCATAACATAATCATTCGTATTAATCTAATTAATGCTATCATTAAGTTATCTTATTTTCCCCTTTCCTGGAGAAAAGCAATTGTATTACCTATCATTAAACCAGGAAAAGATCCTTCTAATCCAATTAACTATCGACCTATCTCTCTTCTTTCCACTTTAAGCAAGTTAACTGAATTTGTAATTCTGCATAAAATTAAAAAGCACCTTAATAAAAACTCTATCATGATTCCGCAGCAATTCGGCTTTACTCCTCAGCTAAGCACTACTCACCAACTGCTTCGTATCACGGAAATGATCTCTGAAGGTCTTTCTAAAAAGGTTTTAACGGGAATTGTTTTCCTAGATGTAGCCAAAGCGTTCGATAGAGTCTGGATCGATGGCTTAATTCATAAACTCATTGCATACAAATTTCCTACTTATTTAGTTCTTCTAATTAAATCTTATCTACAAGACAGAACCTTCTCTGTTAAAGTCAACAATCAATTATCTGCTGATAGAAAAATTGGGGCGGGTGTTCCGCAAGGGTCTTTAATTGGGCCAATTCTTTTTAACTTATACATTAATGACATACCACAATTCAAACACATTTCTTTAGGCATCTACGCAGACGAAACTGCAGTTATCACCTCAGGTAAAACACTGACAGATATTCACAGCAATTTCATGACATACTTCACACACCTCGAAGCTTGGCTCACCAGATGGCGCGTCAAAATCAATGTTGACAAAACAGAAGCTGTACTCTTCACGAGGAGAAGACTCATACCGCCTAACATCTCTCTCTTTAATGAAATAATCCAATGGACTACTAACGCTAGATATCTGGGAGTTTATCTTGATAATAAACTAACCTATATTAATCATATGAGTCACCTTAAACGTAAAGCTAACAACTGTATTCGCATGCTGTATCCTTACATTAATAAAAACTCGCCTCTTTCACTTGAAAATAAACTACTAATTTATATGTACTATTTGCGGCCCGTAATAACTTATGCTTGCCCGGTTTGGGGTACTGCTGCAAGGCATCATATTAACTTTATCAAGCGTTTTGAAAACAAGATGCTCAGAATGGTAACTAGCTATTCAAAATTTTATGTTCAAAATTGCGAAAAATTTTTGCGCAAATCTTAACTTGATTCCCAATGATGAAATCCGTAATCTCCCCAAATACGATTTCACATTACCGGAAAACGCTAAGCGCCCTCGGGCGTCTCTGCATAATTTGCAATTGACCTAGACTTTAGTCATCATTTCTAGCAGCAATTACTCTACTTTGTAGTATATTCTACTTTTTATTATTTTAATTTTTTTTATATAATATGTATATATTTTTTATTTTTGTTACTTACAGCCAATAGCAACTTTCTCGTGCTCGAAAGACTCGAAAATAAAATTATTCGTATGATCTGTGATGCACCCTGGTATTTCAGAAATAATGATATTCGGCACTCTCTTGATATTCCTAGTTTCCGCGCATTCGTCGAGAAACTTGCAAAAAACTTTTATGACTCCGTTTCCCGATCCACTAACCCTGTTCTAAATGATTTAAAAATATACGACTATGACGTCACTCTACCCAGAAATCGCAAAAGATCTCGCTATACTCTTAACATTAACAAATAATTTCCTCCTTTCTGGAGATTTTTCGATTTCGGTTTCGCTGTAGCCTCGTTAATGTTTTTCTTTTTATTGCATTTTGTTATTGGATTTATCATCAGTGCTTATTCCTTTAATTTCTTTTAATATTTTTGCTTAGGGATGATTTTTTTTTTTTTTTTTTTTTTTTTGTATTTTTACTCTTTTTTTGTAACTTTGACTTTCTGTCTTAATTGTAATGTTTTTGTTCTCTGATGTTAGAAATTATTCCTTCTCTGATTTATTTAATTTTTCTTACAACTGGCAAAGGGCTCGACCACCAGTCACTGTTCACCATTCGCCAAGTGGAGGTGTGGTCGCTGCGCGACCGAGGCACTCCATCAAGTCACCAATAATATTTTTGTTACTTGTATTTTTTACTTATTCTTAGCTATTTTAGTATTTTTCTCTTTAATTCTTTTTGTAAATTTTCTTATTTCTATTTTTTAAATATACCTTGGGCAGAATCTTGATCACTTATTCCTTTTTAATGTTTATAATATTTTATGTGTTTCTTATCAATGAACATTCACGTGCACAACTCTGGAGTCAAAGGTCGCAAACTGACCAAGGCACTCCGTCAACCCGAATGATGATGATGATGAAATGGCTAACGCCAACTTCGTTGCTATTATCCAGTAGTCATAGCCTCTCTTGGCTGTGGCATGTCAATCTAGTAAGTAACTAGTGCTAATTTTATTTTACACCAGCGAGGAAAGTCAAGTCTTTTATCCGGTCGCAAACATGCTAGAGAAGTGCCGTGTGACATCACTCGCCAAGGCCTTCCACTCGACTAGAACTTGCTTAGTCTGTGTTAAACAACGTGGTTTAATTTAATTATTATTAATACGCTGTTATTAGTTTCACCTGTATGTTTGTTTGTATGTATGTAACTGACTCTTTGGGCTTGATTTTGGGAATGATGGCGCCACCTACTGGTGAGTCAGTCAACTGATCAAACCATACCTATTTTATATAATTATTTTGTTTAATCTTAATTCCTTTTGTTTTATTTTACTTTTATCTTAAAATTCTCATTTTAACTTTAACCTTTTTATTTTTGGGCATCGTTTAAATTAATAGTTTAAAAAAACACGCTTTTAGAGTTAATCAGTGTAAAAAATAAATTAATAGTTTAAAAAAACCTAAAAAACACGCTTTTAGAGTTAATCAATCTAAAAAGTAAAAAATAATTGTTAACATAAGAATAAAATTACTGACGAGAAAATGAATACCTACGTAAACGTGGACCAAACCTATGTGGGACAGCGGCACAACGGATGACGCGCCTGACTACGGATCAGGAGATTCCCTGTTCGAATTCTGGGTGACTCGACATATTTGCATTTAGCCTTTGTTTCCCTCACAAATTATTGTAAGAACTATAGTTCCAGTCCTCCTTACCGGGACCTCATTTAAATATTATAGTTTAAAAACACGCTTTTAGAGTTATTCAAACTAAAAAGTAAAAAAATAATTGTTAACATAAGGAGAAAATGAATGTCACAAATCTAAAAGCGTGTGGTGCTTTGTATGACATTTTTATACTAACTCTGTAGTGAAAAGTTATAACGATTGATATCGAGCACCCCACGCTTTTAGAAAAGGGACATTCATTTTCTCGTCAGTCATTTTATTCTTATGTTAACAATTATTTTTTACTTTTTAGATTGATTAACTCTAAAAGCTTGTTTTTTAGTTTTTTTAAACTATTAATTGTAAAAATGTTGTGTTGTGTACTTGTATTTTGAACTTTTAGTTGCTCAATAATGTTGTCTTAATCAAAAAAAAAAAAAAAAAAAAATCCTCTTGCTCCTCTCAATAAGGATATAACCCATTTAATTTGTTCAATACATTAAAATAATTTTTTAATCATTAGTTCTTCAATTTTTAATTAACCATTTTAAATATGGCTTCAATTTGTACCAATCAACAGGTAGCGCCATCCAGCGGTTGCCGGATTAACTCCTTGCAATGTCATTTGCTTACTATGCTTTGTAAATAACAAGTGCTTATTCATTTATTTTAAACTATATTCAAATTAAATAACATGCCTCACATCAAATGAAAATCTATACTTTCTTTAAAAATGAATGCTAAACAATGGAATAATGTAAATAATCGATAAAATTATTCGTCTGTTCTCAAATCAATCACAAATTTATTGACATCATTTCTACGATTGCTTATTCTATCTAAGGTCTTCATCAGAGTCAATAGCCATTGATTTATTATAAATTATTAAATTAACTAGAATATAATGTATATTAAATTAATGTAAATGATATATATTTAATTTAAATTTAATAATTTAACATTTATTCACCATTAAGCTATCGAATTTATTTTAATAATATGCAAATGAAAAATTATCTTACATTATAAATCCGGAAATCGCATTTCTACCGATAGTTTGAATCTGTTGCAAATTAATAGTTATGCTTTTTATAACTAACAAAACATAAAGGAATATGTTTAAATAGAATTGATGTTTGAAAATAAAACATAAATCTATATGACGTATTGAAATAAGATTACTTAATTGTTGAAGTTAGAACATATTAAATATCGCGGAAATAGTCCTTTGCGAATTGCATTTAATACTACAAGCATTATTTTGAGATTTGATTATTTGACATTCTAACATTTACGAAATTTTGAAAATCATTTATAAAAAGGAATAATTTTATTAGATACCTCATTTTTTCCCAAACTATCTCTATCTACGGAGAGCATGTTATCTGGTCAAAACAAGCTAAATATCTCGGTGTTATTCTCGATAAAAATCTCACCTATCTTCCACACATTACACACAGATCCGCGATAAGTTCAATAAACTCATTCGTATCCTCTATCCCTTAATTTGCCGTAATTCACCAACCACCGTAGACATTAAAAGACACATGAGGCCTACAGTAACATACGCTAGCCCGGTTTGGGTATTCGCTGCTAAGACCAATATTGATGTTATTTGTTGCCTGCAAAATATAACTTTACTCGAATCTTCCTAATATTCAAAACGATTTAATCAAAAGGCTCCCAGATTATGACATGCAAAACCCCAAAAATGCTAAACGTCCTCGAACCTCTCTCATAATTGATTCCACTTCCCACCCCTGACTTGTTCCCGCCTTATTTTACCCAACGCGTTTTCGCAATCATTTCTCCTTACGTTGTACTTCTTTTTATTTTTTAGATTAATTCTATCTGTTTACTTGTATTTATCTCGAACCTTTTTCTTCAACTCTGCTTATTAATTATTTTTATTTGTTTTTATATGTTTATATATTAAATATAAATGAAAGATTAAAAATTTTCCTCGATTTGTTTAGATTAGTTCAAAACTTTATGTGTCTCTTTGTTTTAATTCTTTATATATATATATGGGCAAGTCACCTATTAGTCTTTACCTGCTTTGTTTTTTAATGTATTATCTCATAATTTCAAAGGACTCCAACTCAAGATAGAAGCTAGCGGCTGCGAAGCAGCCAAGGTGCTTCGCACCAATACAAATAATCATTAGATATCTAAATACTAAAGAGAGAAAAATAACAGTTATACATCTTGTATTGATCGGCAATAAATAACTTAAAAGTAATGAGATTAACTTTACTACTATTAAATAATAAAATGTTTACATATAATACCTAACAATCATTGAAACTAAAACCATCCATGAACCATGCATGAATTCAAAACAATTTACATTGTGTAAAACTATTTCAATTTCTTGTCCTAGTACTTACAAGTCTATTCCATACACCATTGCCAAAACCTTCTTCATAAACTTCTCCATGCATTCATCTCCACCAAATATGACTCTAAATCCCTTAAAAAACTTGATTTCTCGAGATATTCCTTGGCAGAAAATGAAAAATCTGATTAATATGGAAGTCTTTGAAAATCGTGCAATTCAGAGGAAAAAAAGAACTTTTTTCATGTTAAAGAAAAAAGCTTTTCGTCCGGGTAGAAGATTTCTACATCTGCCCATATATGTATTACACTAATTAAATAATACAATTATTATTTATTTATAATGAATAATAAAATCTTTCGACATTATACTTAACGATCATTGAAACTAAAACCATCCATTCCAAAATAATGTTGCATGAATACAGAACAGTCTACATAAAGTAAAATTATGTACTATGAAGTACTATGTACTATGTACTATGAAGTACTATGTACTATGTACTATGAAGTACTTATCGTGGTACTTCTATCTCTATTCCATACACCTTTTCCAAAAACTTCTTCATAAACTTCTCCATGTATTCATCTCCACCAAATATGACTCTAAATCCCTTAAAAAACTTGATTTCGGGCCTGAACGGCCGAGTGTCTAGCGCTCTGGCGCCAAAGGTTTCGGGTGCGAGTCCCGGCGGTGCCATGGATGTTTGTAGTGGTTTGGAATCCAGTTTAAGCCGTAGGTCCCGATCTCCTATCACTGTAAGAGTGTCATGGAGCAAAAGTCAGACTTCTACCTTCGGGTGCTCCATCACAACAGAAGCTGCTTCCTTCCCCTTCAACCATGAGTCCATACGAGTTCCTGGACTTGGTCTAGATTAGATATCTGCCAAGTGGGATAAGTAACAGCAACAGCAACAAAACTTGATTTCTCGAGATATTCCTCGCCAGAAGATGAAAAATCTGATTAATATGGAAGTCATTGAAAACCGTGCAATTCAGAGGGGGGAAAAAAAAACCTTTTTCATGTTAAAGAAAAAAGCTTTTCGTCCGGTTAGAAGATTTCTACATCTGGCCATATATATATTACAATAATTAAATAATAATATTATTATTTAGTTATATTAAATAAAATATTTCGACATTATACCTAACGATCATTGAAATTAAAACCATCCGTTCAAAAATAATGTTACATAATACAAAACCATTGAGTAAAACTACTTCATTTTCTAATCTTGTTACTTCTATCTATATTTCATACAACATTGCCGAAACAGGGCCTGAATGGCCGAGTGGCTGGCGCTCTGGCGCTCGGTGTCACAGGTTTCGAGTTCGAGTCCCGGCGGTGCCATGGATGTTTGTAGTGGTTCGGAATCTACTTTAAATCTTAGGTCCCGGTCTAATATGATCGTAGAGCATTGCGGGGGCCTTGTTACTCCGCGTCCGTGGCTTATCTTCAAGTTACACTCGCCCCCCTGGGTAATGCAAAGTGAGTAACGTCTTTGCAGCGCTTGCCTTAAGGCATCAAAGACCAAGTTGTCTAAGTGCCAGCTGCATTAGAAAGAAAAAAAAACATTGCCGAAACTTTTTCATAAACTCCATGTATTCATCTCCACCCGATATTATATTTAAAAATAAAACACAAATCCATATGACGTACTGAAACAGGATTACTTAATTATTGGCGATAGCGGATAGTAAATATTGAGGCAATTGTCCTTTGTGAATTGTATTTAATAACGCGATCATTCAACCTCCTAACAACTAGCAATTGGCCATCAGGCCGCCAATTTCCTGAGTAGCCGTGCGCAATTACTTAAGAGTTCTCTCTCTTTTCGAGCACAATTGATTTTTTCAAGGCAATGATTTCGCTCAACTCTGATGAACTCTTCTGTTTACCTTTTCTTTTTCTTTGTTATTCTGTATTTCCTCTCTTTTTGTATTACCTTGCCATTGTAAATAAAATGCCAGCTATAATATCTTCAATTATGACATTGATGCATGTATGTGTTAACAAGTGTAATGAATTTTACATGCAAACAGAAACAGTTTTTATGATATAAAACAATAGCATTTGGATTTTTAAAATGTGGGACGATACCACAAATGCTGTTATCACTCCACAACACAGTTTTAAATAAGGTATTCCCAAAAAATCCCCATCATCACTGGAGCAACAGCTCCAATGTGGGCCAAGGCCGTCTACCTGCTGGCAGATTTCGAGTACGAGAGATGTTTTTCGTTTTACGGAGTAGGGTAGTCAGCCCCACTGTCAACGCTCAGCAGTCAGGTTAGACCGTGACCTACGTCTTAAAGTGGATTTCGAACCCCTACAAACATCCATGGCACCACCGGGACCTGTACCTGTGGTACGGAGCGCCAGAGCGCTAGTATTTCCAAAAAATGCTTATAAAATTGAACAAGTACAGTCTAGGTAGAGAAGAAATCTAAAACAATCATATATGATTATAAGTTTCACTAAAAACGAATGTAACAAAAAACAGTAAAAAAAAAAAAAAAAAAAAAAAAAAAAAAAAACTGATAACATATTTTTCTTAATATTTAAAAATAAGAATGAAATGAAATATAAGTGAGTTGTCCACTCTTTCTTGTGCTTTATCGCTTGCAATTCATCAAACGAATTTTGTAACAAGTTTCTTACCACTTTTTAAGAAATGTATTATAATATATAAATTTGTTTGAAAGGAACAACGAACATTGTCCCGCCTTGTGTTTCTAAAATGTTGAATACTTAAAGGACAGCTGGTTGAGGCTGTCCTAGTTTACAAAAATAGCGATGTGAAGAACAAATAAAGGTATTAGGAGCCTATCCTACGAAAGTCGAACTTACACGCCGATAAAACTTAATAGTAAACTGTTAATAGTTTACGTCATATGTTATGAAATATGTATGCACAACAAGGGTATGATCAATAATTAAGGAGTTTTTCTGCTTCTTTATCAAAGTTGTATTGTTCTAAGAATTGCATATATCTGTCGGTTGTGAGTGCGTTTTGAATAGTATTAACTGCACCTACAGTGTAAACAGCATGTTTTCTCTAAGACTAACCACAGTATGTATGTTATTTTTATGTTGATCTAGAATAAGATTTACTATCACAAGAAAACACGCATATTTCTTTTTTAATATCATATTCACATCTTAAAGTTTCAAATTTTACAAATGCGGAATCAATTTTTCCGGTCTGACATAGAATAGAATGGGGCTTGAATGGCCGAGTGGCTAGTGCTCGGTACCACAGGTTTCGGGTTCGAGTCCCGGCGGTGCCATGGTTGTTTGTAGTGGTTCGGAATCCACTTTAAAAAGTAGGTCCCGGTCAAATAGGATCGTAGAGCGTTGCGGGGGCATTGTTACTCCACGTCCGTGGCTTATCTTCAAGTTACACGCGCCCCCTGGGTAATGCAAAGTGAGTATGTCTGTGCAGCACTTGCCTTAAGGCATCTAAAGACCAAGCTGTCTGTGTTTGCCAGCTGCATTAGAAAGAAACATTGAATAGAATTTCAAGTCAACAATAAGAAATATTTTTATTTGTTTATTACTTGCATTTCTTTTATAAAAACATATATATTTTTTTTATCGACTTGCAATTTCCAGCTACCTCAAAAGAGAAGTAAAGCTGATGAAAACATCAAAGCAAAATAATAACCTAGTTTGATTTATAATACAGTACGTTCAATCCTGCCTTGCAAGTGAAGAACTTGGAAGATGATAAATGAGATAGCATCACTTGGAACTAAAAATAATACGGACGTCTGGGAGGAGGAATTGTGCACCCAACGTTTAGGGAAAAATAGGGAATTTGTGTAGGCAGGAGTGGTGTGCACCGTTCCTCCTTGGGAAAGCACTCTCTTACTCTGAAGATTCTCAACTTTTTCTTTCCATAGTGTAAATTCTTCCATTGTTTCAAAGAATAAAGTCTCCTTGGTCATTATAAGTACATTATGAATACTTTGTAGATGCTTCTCCAATGTTAACGGTGTACCAAATCCTTGCTTGCCTAAACCACGAAATGTTTCCATATGTCTTTGTAAACTTTGTATTGCACTCACTGCAAATAGGTTGGCAAGATTTATCCATTTCTTATATTTTCAATTGAGACAAAGCCTGTTAATTAAAAAGGGAATAATTATTATATTGCAAAGTATAAAGCAATTGAGCTACTGAGATAAAATATTTAAAAATAGTATAGAATCAGCTTTCTTCAAAATCGGCAGAAGTGTAATAAAGAGCACCAGTTTATTTTAGCATAAATTTATAAAACTAATTAATAAAAGAGTAATTAGATAATTTTCTTATTCCAACAGTAATCTATGAAATAAGTAAAAAATATTATAATAATAATAATTAGTAATAATATGTAGGCAATGAATCCATTTTGATTTCAAACAGATTAATAAATTGAATGTTTATGAAATCAAATTCCTCATGAATGAGGAACCATCTAAATACATTATTAATTACTATTAAATAATTTAAAAATTAATATACAATTATTTGAGGAAATTTTCTACCTTTATAATAAGAACTTTAGGCTTATAACCAGCTATGCTCCTGCTATGAAAATTTTTTTTCAATCGAAACAAAGCCTGTTAATTAAAAAAGGGATTAATTATTATATTGAAAAATATACAACAATTGAACTACTAAAATAAAATAGCAAAATATTTAAAAATAGTCTAGAATCAGCCTTCTTCAAAACAATTATAAAACAGCAATTAAATAATAAATTATAATAAAATAAAGTAAATTACACCACATAAATAATATAAATTAAGAAATTATTTAAAGAAACTGCAGCACAATAAAGCTATCGAGGAAATGGCGACACAAAGCAGAACAATTAAGAATATAGCAATTAAATATCTAAAAATAAATTATTCACTAAAACGCTAATTAACTAATAAAATAAAGTAAATGATTTAAAATAAATAATATCAACTCACATATTATTTAAAAACTGCAGCATAATGACGGTTCAGAGTAGATGTCGAAACACAGCACGCTACAGTAATTAAAAAAAAGGGACAGCATCAACGCATCCGGTGGACAATCTTCCCTACAAGCTGAAGAGAAAATTCCCTTTCCCTAAGAACCGATAGCGCCGCCTGGTGGTTTCATGGTGCACAATTCCTCTCCCCAGAAGCCTCGAACAATAATACAGGTCAGCTGGTAACGAAACATCGATAACGAGCTGCTTAAACGACTCCCAGAATATGATGTAAGCATTCCGAAGAACTCCAAACGCCCGCGAACCTCACTGATAATTAGCTGACATGTTTATTATCCCCGCGCTCAAGATTTCGAGTTTTTTCATCCATAGAACGTTTTCTTCCACAAGCGGTGACCTAGATTCATATGTTGATTTTTTTCCCAGTTCGCTCTCCGTTCTTTTTTAATCAATATTCCCTTTACTTTTGCATGTTTTTTCCTTATTAATAATTTTAATGACAATAAAAAAATAATAATATTAATTTAAAAAAAAAAAATCCTTTCTTTTATTATTTTTTGGGGAGGGGGGGGGGCAAGCTCTCCATTTAGTCTTACCATTTTCTACTCAGCAATGTGTTCTTCATTCTTCAAAGGACTATTACCAGACCGGAGCTAACGGCTGCTTCGCAGCCAAGGAGCTCTACGAAATACAAATCATCATCATCATTCAACTTTCACGGAGTACATTGGCCGGTTATGGCCTTATTCACTCCTAATCCGGTATGCTAGGGTTCATTGCAATAAGAAAAAACATTGGTAACAAAAGGCAGTGAGCGTATTTATGTCCTTGTTAGTAAGATAAAAACAAAATAAAAATAAAACAAGAAGGAGTAATTAAAAAGGATGGCGCAATTATAAAATAATTCGCTGGTAACAATTTAATAAAACAGGGTTACTCATTTCATTAGCACCCTTAAATATGAGAAATTACCAGCAAATTTGCCACTTTCAGCAAATGTTCTAATCAGGTGTATTTTAAAGACACATTGTATTTAAAAAAAGTGGTAAGTTAGCCATATATTATTTTTTTTATTAATGCTAAATAAAGATTATAATTTTTAAATATTTTATCTTAGTATTTACAGCATCAAAGCAAATTCCTTCCTAATTTAAACAATGATTCTATTATTAATGCAGGGGGACAAAACAAAAAATAAATTTCTGTGTGTTCGCTTAGAATATTTATAAATATAATTAATAGATGGCGCTACCAGAGAACATACGAAGAGGATGAATTTTCAGTGTAGGAAAGAGCAAAGGTTTTGAATCTCTTCTTGCAACCTAAGAAGGAATTATAATCCTTGTAGGTAGTCTAACCTTTGTAGTAGTAACGTAATTCGTTAGATTATCCACCAGTGATGAGTTACGATCGCTTATAATTATTCGCATCGCATCATAATTATTTAAATATTTCATCAAAATATAGAAATACAATTTTTGTAAAATAATTAAAACAAAGGAATTATTAATTCCTCTTTTATTTTTAAAACATTTCATTCAAATTAAAAAGGAGGTCAAAACAATAATTAGATTTCTTTGCGTTCGCTTAGAATATTTATAAATATAATTAATAGATGGCTCTAACACAGAACATGAGATGGGTATGGATTTCGGAGTATTAAGGAGCAAAGTTGGCCCCAGCAGCCTCGGAATAGAATATACTCTATTGTCAATCAATTTTAAAATCAACTCCGATTTGAAGCTTCTTAAAATTGGTATAAGAAACGCAAATAGATTAGTATGGTAATATGACACCAGGAGAATAATTTTGCAGGAGCAAAACAGTCAGTCTATTTTTACGAAGTACCTTGGCCGGTTATGGCCTGAACTCCTAATCTGGCTAAATAAAACACATGGCAAATAAAAACACATTGGTAATAAAGAGGCAGTGAGCAATGATTATGTCCATGTTAGTAAAAGAGAAAAAATGACAAAAAGGGAGAAGCAATAGGAGAAGTAATCAAAAACATGGCAAAATTAAAAAACAATTAACTAAAAAGCAACGAGGCAATTAATTAAAGCATTTAAATAGTGCTTGGATCTTATTAGCTGGGCTATTGGCGTTTTTAAGTTGATTATAGAAGTTATTTAATCCTCCTATCATATTAAAATTATTTACGAGTTCAGAAAGAACGTACAGAGCTTTAGAAGCAGAATCAGCAGTTAAGTTAGTAGTATTAGTATTATTAGGAATAGATTGCTCTGAGACCGATGGTATGGTATTTTTCGGGGTTCCTTTGAAGAAACTTCCATAGGAGACACCCTCGGTGACTGGCCGGCTGTTGAAGGCAGTCCTTGGCGCTTCTTGGTTCTGATTGACCGGGAGGCGTGACTTGGGAAACATTGGGCATCCTCTCCAAGCGACGAGGTGCCCCATCTGGTGGCAATTGATGCATTTTGGATTTTCGATTCTTTCTTTGATATGGCAGTCCTTAATATAATGTTCTCCCCCACATTTTAGGCATCTTTTTTTGTAACTGCAGTTTTTGGACGAATGGTGAAACAGATTGCAGGAAAAGCATTGCGACGCTCCTGGTTTGCGGTTGAATTTCTCCACTCGAACCGAGAAGTGAAGGAGGCGATTTACCTCGAAGATCCTGTTGTTTTCAGGGGCTTTTCGATAAACAATTTGCCACACCGGGATAGGTGCCTTGGTCTTCAGATTTGTTAATTGACGGACTTGGTCTATCTTGAGACCAAGTTCAGCAAGTCCAGTGGCGATCTCATCAGCGGAATAGCTGACAGGGAGGCCTTTTAGCACCGCTTTAAGCGGGCGTTGATTCTTAGGGGTGGTAACGTAGAATTCGATTTTCCCATCAGTAAGATATTTAGTGATGGCTCTGTGTATATCAGAGTTTGCGGGAAAATTTTCCAGCTGCTCACCAGCAAGCTTGATCCTGACATCATCTTCGAATTGATTACTGATCTCAACAATCTGGTCCTTCATGTTGTCCGTGTAGCGCACCATAATAGGCGGCAATTTGGGTTCAGGCGCTTCAATCATTTCCGAATCTATTTCAACATCGGTCTCATCAGCATTTAGGTTAGTGAATTTATTTGCGGTATCTAGAGGGTTATTTAAATTACTCTCAACACTAATTCTAGCGGTATGCCTTTTAGGCGGTTTAACAAATCCATCATTATCATTAGTAGCGGCAGGTCTTTTAGTTTTCTTAGATTTAGTGTTAGTTTTTACTTTAGCATTAATGTGCCTAGCGCAGTTAGTGAGTGGACATGAACCAAGCTCACTTACCCTTTTTTCGGAGTCTGCGACAGCTGTCTCAGCTTTCTTGAGGGCGTCCATGGAGGCTTTTAAGCTGCTGGGTTCAACGATTCCACTATCGATGAGAATCTGTTGCTGGTCAATAAATCGCATCATCATGTCTTTAAGGTGCGCCTCTGCTGCAGTAATTTGCTAACAGTGATCGGCTTCCGAGTTGTAGAGCGGCACGGTGGTCAGTGGCGAGTTGGTCACCTCGACTTCAATGGCAGCGCCGGGATCGGGTACTTCCAAATGGCCCTGAAGAGGGCCGTTCAACGTCGTAGAGAGAACATCATGGTTGGTAGGGAAATCAGCTCCAAACTTGTTGCGAAAATCCGCTATCGTTCTGAGTAGATCATCCATCTGGGAAATCCCCCGGAACATCCTTCAATACTTCCCGAGGAAGATGAAACGAATTAGTTTATATAAAAATCATAAATTAAGTTGAAAATGGTAGAATCCTCAGATAAAGGTTTTTGATATTTTGTGTAATGTTTTAAGTACATTCAATGCTGTAAAACCATATTTAAACAACGTTTGTCAATATAAAGTGTTTCTTTTTAACAGGATTGAAATTTGCATTAAAATTTCTACCTACAGTTTCTATTGTTCAGCTAATTATTTCGAGATCGATAATGATTTTGAAATTTTGATAAACATGACGTAATGCAATTTCTTTAAAGAAAACAATTCATTCTTCATCTTGGCAAATAAATTTTATGCATAATGTGTGAAATTTAGGAATAATCATTATTATATCTCTAAAATGGAAGAAATCAGGACAGCAAGAATCAACAGTTTTTTTTCCCCATGAAAGACTGCTTTATTTCGCCGGCGCCGAAGTTTGACAGCAAAAGTTTTCGGTTTTAAACATCATAACATCAATCAAATTGAATATCATGTCAAATATAATTCATTGCCTTCAAGAATGAATGGATTTCTAAAGAAAATAAATTCATTAGTTAAAATTTTCAGCTCATCCACCCTTATAGATAGATCACTTTTATTATTCAATTGATTGCGAAATTGCCATTTTAGCTTCTACAACTATATTTCCACTTGCACGTTAAACTTATTACTCTTGTTAACATATATATGTATCAATTTTGTAATTCCAGGCGTTAGATTAATCTTGATTTTAAAAAATTTTACTGAATTTTTTCCCTTTATTTCTGTTCTGAAAAGTACTGAACCATAATGATATAAGGTCAAAATAATGATAATGATATAACGAAGATATTAACTTTAATTTTTAATTGCTTAGCTTTAACTCTCTGTTAGAATTAACTACACAGAAATGGATATGCGAACACACAAATAATTGTCAAGTGAAGCAGTTAAATTATAACAATTATATGTTATTTGCACAAAAAAGCCATATGAACAATTCGAAGGAAAAACAGAGTTCGCGGTAATATGAGAGATAAACGCTGCAGATAAAATTTAAAACTTAAAAAATTCAATTCCTCTGAATAATTGACGCTCATTTTAAAGAAAAACTTTGAAGATGAAAGTTTCTTGCTGTGTAAAAAAGATGAATTGATTTTTACAGTTCCTTCTATTAACTCACACTCTCCCTATATATATCTTGTTCAAATTTTCAATCGTTCATAAAATACTTTTTATTCATCTACTCAAGTTTCAAACACATTTTTTTCGTACTTGTAGTGGATGACACTTGATGTTAATATAGTTTTTTAAAATATTAATTCAGTAATTAAATTTAATGAATTAATTTTAGGTTTTTTTTAGATTTAAGTTGCATATACACTGTGGGAAAAAAGTAGAAGGACAGTCATTTTTTTTGTACAATATGCTTTTATTTTACTGCTTTTGACCTGATTTTTGTAGAGAGTTGTTTTGTTAGAGTTTTAATTTACGTTAAGTGAAAGTTAAATGAGATTTTTTTACTTACCACCATTTTAACTTAGGAATGCAATACTTAATAACTTTGGGTGTGTGAAAAAGTAGAAGGACACATCCAAAAATCTATTTAGAAGCTGTTGGAAAGTTTATAGGTAAGTTTTTTTCTCTTTTAATTCCTTTTTAACAAGAATAAAATATTTAGCTAGAAATTCATAGTTTTTGTTGGTTTTAGGATGCCCAGAGGAATACCCTTAAATAAGTTTCAGAAGGGCCAAATAGTTGCCTATAAAAATGAAGGCAAAGGTGTTTGCACGGCAGCTACGAATCAGTCCTAATACTGTTTCGAACTTCATAAGAAACCCTGAAAGTGAAGAAAAAGAAGACAGGAAGACCAAAAAAACTCGCCCAACGTGATCAACGAAAAATCATTCGTGAAATCAAAAAGACTGCTGGAAGTGTCGGCAAGGCGCAATTTCAAATAAAAATTACACATGTAATCAAAAGAACTGTCTATAACTACATTCAAAAAAGTTCGTCTTCAAAAACGGAAGCACCATCCGAAGTGGAATGAAGGACACATGAAGAACCGACTGCAGTGGGCTAAAGACCACATGTCCTGGAGCTAGAATGGACCTCAGTTATATTTTCCGATGAGAAAAAATTCAATTTGATGGTCCAGATGGGAATTGGCACTTTCTTGGTATTGAAGAAGAAACTTATTCTACTCGACAGATTGGAGGAGGTGGTTTAATGGTATGGTTAGCAATTGGCTATGGAGGCAGGACAAGATTAGTCTTTCTAAATGGTAGACAGAACCATACAGACTACATCCAGACTCTAAACTCAAATCTTCTGTTGGCACAGAGTTAGGAGGAGACGACTGGATTTTTCAGCAAGATGGAGCATCATTTCACACTGCAAATGGTGTTAAAGATTGGTTTGCAGCAAACAATGTTCGATTTTTACATTGGCCTGCTAAAAATCCTTATCTCGACAAAGAGAACATATGGGCAATGATTGTTGTCGTGTTTACGAGGGTGGAAAGCAGTTTAAATCTGTAGCTGAGCTGCAGAAATCATTAAACTTTGCATGGGACAATTTTTGCCAAACAAAAAATTCAATCTTTATACAGTTCGATGCCAAATAGGATCTTCGAAGTAATTCGACCCAACAGGAAAAGAATTCCATATTAATTTATATAGTACACCTCTTTTTAGAAGTGTCCTTCTACTTTTTCACTGATCATGAGATCGTCAAAACCAATTTTTTTATTAAGTATACATTTTTTTTAAGTGTACTTTTTTTTTTGTTTTGTCTAGATACAGGTATCTTAAAAACGTTGTGAATAAATTAATTGTTTAAAAAATGCGTCATTATTCATTTATCAAAAATAATCTAATGTCCTTCTACTTTTTTCACGCAGTGTATCTACCAATAGAAGGCGCCAGATAAACTTAAAAAGTGAATGAAAATTATTTATAAAGGACTTTCTGCTGACTTTAAAATTTTTTTTTTTTTTTTTTTATACCACTTGTTTTTTAAATTATAGCTTCAAAACCTATTTTTTGGAAGATTCAAAATTTTATAGAGAACAAAAATCCTATGACAAAATCATGTTGGCAAATCATAAGAATAAAAAAACACATAGAAATGAAAAAAGATACAAGTGTTGTTGCTGTACTGTTATCCAGTTTAAACAATAAGATAAACTTGCGCTATGTAACAGGTGGGCTGAAATGTTCATAGGCTGATTGAATTTGACAGCTGCTGCACTATTAGTATGTGAGTTATGCATTTTTAGTAAAGTTATAGCGTATTTAGTGTTCATCATGTGCAGTCCATTCGGCTGACTGTCGATTGGACTCCAGTGTGAAATGATGGATCCATGTTTCATCCATTATCACATATCGACGCAAAAATTCGAGTTTATTATGAATGAACAGCTCCAAACACTGCTTAGAATCATCCATTCGTTGTTGTTTTTCGTCGATTGCGAGCTCGCGCGGCACCCACTTTGAACAGAGCTTTCACATATCCAAATATTCATTCACGATATGTCCAACACGTTCCTTTGATATCTTTAGGGTCTCAGCTATCTCAATCCACTTCATTTTACGGTTATCAGAAATTATTGTGTGGACTTTTTTTATGTTTTCGTCGGCAACAGCCTCTTTGGGGCGTCCACTGCGTGCATCGTCCTCGTTGCTCATTTCGCCTCGTTTAAATTTAGCAAACCATTTCTCTACGGTTGATTTTCCTGATGCAAAGTCCGAATAATGTTTATCAAGCCAAGCCTTGGCTTCAATAGTATTTTCTTTAGCCAAAAAGCAATGTTTTAATTAACACACGAAATTTCCTTTTTATCCATTTTTTCAAACTAACAAAAGTTGCTTCACTCAAAATGTTAGAACGCACATACTAATAGTGCAACAGCTGTCAAACTTATAAACGTGTCTTTTGAAGGTTAGGGCTAACTAAAAATCGTATTTATTTAATACTAATAGCGCCATCTATATGTCAGCCTACGAACCTTTCAGGCCACCTGTTAAGCTTGCGCTTTGTACGATGTAGCCTTATCAGATCAGCGTATTGCCATGAAAGCAATTGGTGTTTGGTTTCCTGAAACTTCCTAGCCCATAGGGGCCTCATATCCGACAGAACAAGGTATAAACAGTTGACTTTTAGGTAAATTACCCAGAAAAATAGAAATTATTAAAACAAATAAATTAACTAACTGCTTTTAATATTAATACTAGGATAATAAATTTTAATTTCCTGGATTGCGTAATTCTCGTGTTATCAATAGAAAGAAAGGAATTTTCAGAAATGCATTTAAGGAACTCCTTAAGTGAAGGAATAATATTGGATAATTAACGGAATTTCACATATGCCATTTAGCTGCGGTGATTTATCTAAGAGCCATATTTTGAGCAACTTCAATGATCTTCAAATTAGATTTAGCTGCATACTACTGTGTCCAAAAAGTAAGACCAATTTTCAATTTAAAATTCCTGGGGCTTATGGAATTTCAATTTTTTATTTCTTTTTTAGGTTGCTCGCACTGCCCTTAACATCTGTGTGAAATTGGACGTCAAAAATATTCATTAGTGTTTGAGTTACGCTTGGCTTTGTATGACGCTAAAACTGATTCCGGCGATTTTTGCAATGTCTGAATGTATTGAGAAAGAACTTGTTTGGGGAAACCCATAGAATGTTGCAGGAGGCATTCGGTGAGCATTCCTATCTCGGAAAGAAATGTTTACAAGTGGTATAAAAAGTTCAAAGAAGGCAGAGAACGCGTTGAAGATGAAGAGCCCTCTGGTCGGCCCTCAACCTCAACCGACGAAGCTCACTTCCAAAAATTAAAGATTTGGTGCTTGCTAACCGTCGATTTACAATTAGAGACCTTGCTGATGATGTTGGAATTTCTAAAGGATCGGTCTATTCCATTTTGGGCCTCAAACGCGTCAAATCTCGATTAGTACCGAAAACACTGAATGTGCCAGTTTACACTGCATTGATTCTTCATGACTTTTTCGTCCAAAATGAAACCCATATCGTTCCACAACCACCGTATTCACACCGTGCGACATCTGGCTATTCCCTAAACTCAAAAGACCACTCCGGAGACACCGTTTTGAGTCGATTGAAGAGATTTAACGTGAATGGCTTTGAAGGCCATCCCTGCCGATGACTTTTTAGCATGCATTGAGGATTGGAAAAAACTTTGCCATAATTGCATTGTGTCCGGAGGGGATAACTTTGAAGGAGATGAAATAAATTTGGAAGAATAAATAAAGAGTTTTTGAAAAAAATAAAAATTGGTCTTACTTTTTTGGGCACAGTAGTATGTCTAACTATGCTTCCAATAAAATTTCCACTAAACTGAAGATGCACTTTTTTTTGGAAGTATTTTAATAATGAGTTTTGTTTAAAATTATAAGAAACTGATCTAAAAATAGAAACAAGTTTCTGCACTATCCACTATTTGCCTTTTAGGTGCCTTTGAATACTGAGGCAACTGAATTCTAATTGTGTTCATTAACCAAATAAGATATAAACTAAATAATATGAATAAATTAAAAGTGCTTAGCATTACTCTAAAATAGTAAGAAGCTAATGTTCATTGTTAAGTCACGGTCATTCGTAAGGAGTGTTGAATTAACAGAGGATAGAAAATCAGCATTTTTACTGTAAAGATTCATTTTCACAGAGTCTAAAAATTCTCCAAGATTAAGGTTCGAAAATTTCTTTTTTTTTAATCAGTATATTTATCTTCTAAATATGGAACTATAAAATGGATTTTATAATTGATTATTAATTTGAATCAATAATTTTATCATTTGATTCAACCGTACATAATTTGGACTAATCATAAATTTTGCACATACACATAATTAAATAATTTAAAAATTATTCAGTTATTTAAAAATAATAGAAATATTGTTACTTCACAGTAGAGTAAATACTAACCTGATATACAACGCCATATCGTGTAGACAAATAGTGATTAAAAGGGGAAAAATTTACATATTGTACTTGCTTTTATTATACCAACAAAAATCATGTTTGAATCCACCAGAACCGTTTTAAATTAGTTTCAGCCTAATTATTATGCATGTACGATAAAAGACCTAGAAGTGAATTTTTCAAAGTTTTTTTAAAAAGATTATTGAACAATTAGTTATAGTTATAGCTCTACGCGTATTTTATATAATTAGAAGGAAAATAAATTAAATGTGTCCTTTTATATACATAAATTAATAATAACACATCTATGTATTGCAAAATTTAAAAAAAATCTTCAAAATATGAAATACAACATTTCGAGACATGCAGTCTCAAAATGTTGTATTTCATATTTTGGCAGCCTATATGAATATTCAACTGGGAAAATATTAAGATGTTACAAAAAATATTTTTAAATAAATTCCATAGAGTTACACAAATAGTCCACAACAGTTATGAAATCACCGTCATCCACATATTTATCCTTTTTTTATTTCCGTTCTTCAGAAACGTGACAATAATTTCTAAACAATGCGATTATTTTTCAGTTCCTACTATTAGCTCACAATCTTCAATCTCTATTAGCTCACAAGTATATATATCTTGATCAAATTTTCAATCGTTTATTCATCCAGTTCAAATACATTTTTTTGAACTTTTAGTGGATGGCACTTGATGCTAATATAGTTTTTTAAAATATTAATTCATTAATTAAATTTATTTAATTAATTAATTTTAGTCTTTTTTTTAGATTGAAGTTGCATGTATCTAATAATAGATGGCGCCAGATGTAAGAGGAAAATTTCAACTTTTTTTGTAGAGGACTTTTCTGCCTTATAGTAAAAAAAAAAAAGTAAGAATAGACTTTAACTTTTTTTTTATATATATTACATGTTATGATATATTGATTGTCATTTATTGCTTAATAATAATAATGAATACTTTATTAGAATGTTAATCGCTGTTCAAAATGTCTTTTCAACTATGGAATATTCAAATATTAATATAAGAAAACTGAAACAGAATAGAATTCCTTATTTTAATGAAAGGCGAATCATCAAAATTATTATTTTTTGAGAGTTAAACTTTTTTTAAATATATTTTTAATTTGGCTAAATTTTACATTTAAAAATTGCTTTTCTGAGTGTTTTTGTACCGTTTTGTAAAATTATTCCAATCTGCAGAAAGCATGAAATAATTGCAGATTTCGAGCAGTAAATGATTATCCCGAAAAAAAAAAAAAAAAAAAAAAAAACACTTTTTAATATCAATTCAAACATTTCATTCAAAACAAGAATAAAGTAAGAAAAACACGGAATTAAAAATTCAATTGTAGTAAAATACAAGGTTAAAAGTGTGGATAAGACAAAAACATTAGAATGTTGTTTACATTAATAATTGAACCACATATCTGCTGATGCATTTAAAAACATAAAAAATTCCAAATTATTTTTTCCCGATATACATACAACATAACACGCATAAAATAAATGAAATATTAAAATACATACATTTTCAGCAATCTTTCAAAATCAAAATTGTAACATTTTTAATTCAGAATTTCATGACATACTTTTTACAAATAAACATTTCTTGAAATACTTCATTAAATCTGAATTATTAGAAGACATTTTAAACAAAGAGGTTAAAAAAGATGCAGTGAAAAAAACCATGCAAAATTATTCAATGTTTATTTACATGCTCACACTTAAAAACTTCGCATGATATAGTAAAATCTGCCTTAAAAATAAATATAGAATTTAAATATCAACCAAACAAATTTTTTTCTTACATGTGAAAAATCTTATAATTTAAATTAAGAATAAAACCGTGAAAAGATTTTAAACTGAATATTGCCTTCAAAAAATTATCAGCTTAAAAAAGAAATTAAATTCTAATAAATATTAGTAACTGAATTTGTTATGTACAACAACTTTTAAAAACGAAAACTGCAAAATATAATATACAGGTTTTCTAAAAAGTTTATAAATGAAATTCAGAAATGAACGCACTATTGAATTACAAAACTGAAACGCAAGTTTTAAAAATTCAATTATTATAATCAGTTTTATATTATACGCAAAGGGCCTGAATGGCCGAGTGGCTATCGCTCTGGTGCTCGGTACCACAGGTTTCGGGTTCGAGTCCCGGCGGTGTCATGTTTGCTTGTAGTGGTTCGGAATCCACTTTAAAAAGTAGGTCCCGGTCTAATAGGATCGTAGAGCGTTGCGGGGGCATTGTTACTCCGCGCCCGTGGCTTATCTTCAAGTTACACGCGCCCTCATGCTAATGCAAAGTGAGTACGTCTGTGCAGCACTTGCCTTAAGGCATCCAAGACCAAGCTGTCTGTGTTTTCCAGCTGCATTAGAAAGAAAGATAAAAATTCTAGCTTCACTTTCTTTTCATATTTCTCTCATACGAACATAAAGCAGTCAATTATTCTCCTGATGTTTAAGAAGCTTTGTTTGTGTTTTTTGTTCCTGGTAAATGATTTGCCACACATATTACACAGAAAACCCTAGTTTCTAAAATGAGTAAGAGTGTGCATTTTCTTATTTCCTTTTCGTGAAAACCTTTTACCGCAGAAGTCACAAGAAAAAAGTTTTTTTTTTTGTATGAGTGAGAGCATGTTGCTTAAGATTGCTTCTTTTTTTAAACGTTATACAGCGCATGTCACAAGAAAAAGGATTCTTACCGGTATGACTGAGAAAGTCAATTGGTTTTATTATCTTTTGCAATTTAACAGCAGAGCTTTTATTACATACTTCTGC
Source organism: Caerostris darwini (assembly GCA_021605075.1). NCBI lineage: Eukaryota > Metazoa > Arthropoda > Arachnida > Araneae > Araneidae > Caerostris > Caerostris darwini. The sequence goes on from BPLQ01008795.1 coordinate 30,483, forward strand.
AATTTTATGACGAGGTTGAATCTTCTTTCTTGATTTCTTCTCTGCGTGGGGGTTTCCATGGCATTTCACGTTGATTGATGTAGTGTTTAAATCAGATGCACAACTGATCTTTTTCTCTATTATATTCGATTTTCTTGCAAATGTCAGTGCATCACATTCTTTTTCTTGTGAGCGTGACATTTCAAAATCTTGCATGCTACTATGACGAGATACAATATTCATCGGTACATTATAATTTTCTTTTGTAGGATCACATATGTTGAGAACATTGGATGAACCTGGACAGTTTGGTGGAAGCTGGTTATAAAATGATAAATTAGGATAATGCTGCATGAATGCAGAATTATTTGTGCATGGCTGTTCAACAGGATTTAACACACTTGTATAGGATGCTCCAAAAAAAGGCATTGCTGGATTTTTAATTCCCGAAGTGCAATCAGAGTTTTCAAAGTGTTGAGTAGCTGGAATTAATGTACTTTGTGATGAGTTGAAGTCATCAAAGTTTTCATTCTGTTCCTTGTTACTCGTAGCATACCTGTCATTTGTATCTGCGGTGCTATTCACATCCCAATGGCTTTCCTGATACATACTTTGAGGAAAGGTGGAAGATTGGCAAGTGGAGGTTCGATTCGTCAATGCTCCAGAATAAAAGTCAGCTCCTTCCGCTGAATGCGAAGTTCTTGCAGGTTTTTCTTGGTGGATGTTTCCGAAATTGTAATCCAGCATTTCCGAAACGATTCTGTCAAACGGATTTTGGTTGTAGTAGCATTTCTGGTTATTAAAGTTCGTTATGGTACAGTTACACATTTCACACCTCAAGAGATCCATAATACTGATATACACTGAAGTGACAAAAGTCATGGGATACCTCTTAATATCGTGTCGGCCCTCCTTTCGCCCGGCGAAGTGCAGCAACTCGACGTAGCATGGACTCAACAAGTTGTTGGAAGTCTTCTTCAGGCGTGTTCATAAATTCATTCATCTTCATAATTGTGAAAGCGTTGATGGTGCAGGATTTTGGGCACGAACAGACCTCTCGATGATGTCCCATAAATGCTCGATGGGATTCATGTCGGGCGATCTAGGTGGCCAGATCATTCGTTGGAATTGTCCAGAATGTTCTTCAAACCAATCGCGAACAGTTGTGGCCTGGTGACATGGCGCATTGTCATCCATAAAAATCCCATCGTTGTTTGGGTACATGAAGTCCATGAATGGCTGCAAGTGATCTCCAAGTAGCTGAACATAAGCATTTCCAGTCAATGTTCGGTCCAGTCGCACCAGAAGACCAAGTCCATGCCATAAAAAAACAGCCCACACCATTACGGAGCCACCACCAGCTTGAACAGGGCCTTGCTGACAGTTTGGGTCCATGGCTTCGTGGGGTCTGCGCCACACTCGAACCCTACCATCAGCTCTTACCAACTGAAATCGTGACTCATCGGACCAGGCCACGGTTTTCCATTCATCTAGGGACCAACCGATATGCTCACGTGCCCACGAGAGTCGCTGCAAGCGATGTCGTTCTGTCAGTAAAGGCACTCGAGTCGGTCTTCTGCTGGAATAGCCCAAGAAAGCCAAATTTCTCCGCACAGTTCTAACAGACAAGTCCCTTGTACGTCCCACATTGATTTCTGCGGTTATTTGACGCAGTGTTGCTTGTCTGTTAGAATTTACGACTCTTTGCAGACGTCGCCGGTCTCGGTCGTTAAGTGCAGGCGGTCGACCACTGCGCTGTCCATGGTGGGATGTTATGCCTGAAATTTCATACTCTCGGCACACTCTTGACACAGTGGATCTGGGAATGTTGAATTCCCTAACGATTTCCGAAATGGCATGACCCATGCGTCTAGCTCCAACTAACATTCCGCGTTCAAAGTATGTTAATTCCCGTCGTGCTGTCATCATCACGTCAAAACCTCTTCACATGAATAACTTGAACAGAAATGAAAGCTCTGCGAAAGCACTGCGCATTTATACCTGTTCTACGCGATACTACTGCCATCTGAAAAGTTGCATATTGCTATCCCATGACTTTTGTCACTTCAGTGTATAAAATTACTGCAATAAAAATTAAAAAAATTTTTTTTATTATATATTGAAGTCAAAAATTTTATCTCATACTTATGACAAATATATACTAATCTTTAAACTGCCTCATACACATGCATGCATACTCTTTATTAATAATTTGTTGACGTCATACGAGTCTACGTAGTTTTAATATTCCAATATAGAATAAAATCATATTCGCTTAATAAAATTACGCACTATAAAACTAAATTTAACAATAGTATGTGTTATAAAACTAAATTTTTTTGTGAGTTTATATTCTGTGATTTTATGCAATATAATAATTTTACTATAAATTATTTTCTTGACATTAAAAAAAAACATTTTCTAAAGCAGGCCCTACTTTACTTAAAAAAAGGATTTATATACGTAAGGCAGCTTGGTGGTTAGTGCGTAGAACATTTTCATTCCTAGACCTGTGACACTTGCTGATATCCTGTGACAATCGTCATTCCACATTTTCATTGCAAGAATCGGATTTGGCTAAACTGTCACAGTCTCATTACTACTGATTTACCAATAATATTTAGTGTTGGAAAGATTGAATTTCATATTTCATTGACTGCTTTTTTCGATAGGTTAATTTTAACTACACGTTTTGTGATGAAATAATTTTTGTTAGTGTCCAAATACACCATTTTAAATATAGCAATTCTTGAAGCATTAAGTTTAAATATATAAATTCCTTCCTATGTCGTAACCTTTCATACAAAACAAAAACATCTAGCACTTTCATAAAGTGAAATGTAGCACGCTACTACTAAGTGAATTCTTATGCTGAGTGAATTAATAGAGTTGTGTATTGGAAAATAAGAATTTTCTACTATGTAAATTAATTAGTAAAAGATTAATTTTTTAAAAAAATTTAAGGATTTAGCTAAGGATAGAATACAGTTCTGTGTTTTCAAGATAGATAAAGGAAGCCTTCTTCTTCTTCAATGGTGCAGCAGCCTATCTGACTGCTGGCAGATACCGACGTATGAATTGTGAGCACTACGAGGTAGGGTTGCGAATCATACACCATACAGTATTACATGCTATTCTGAGCCATTTCTCTGCAAGTCATATTATATAGGGACCCCCAGTTTAAAAATGGATTCTGAACCACTACATTCACCCATGGCACATCCACCCAAAACCTTATATACTGAGTCCGAGAGGACGAGTCACTCGGTCATCAGACCCAAAAGAAGTCTAGAAATGGAAATTTCTTTAATATTTCAAGATTAAACTGATCATATACCAATTTATTTGAAAAAAAAATGTTTATGAAATATTTCACTAAAAGAAATATCAATTTACAAAATTTAAAAAAAAAAAAATTACCTTTTTACTATAATTATTCTATTTAACTTATCTTAGTGATAAGTTTATTTTGACGTATGCCAAATAACTAAAATTTATTTTCGTGTAGCATGTTATGTGGATAAAAATTGTTACGTCGTGTAAATGTACCCATAGTTAAATTTTAATAGTAAAGTTCAAAAATATTTGATTTTGATATTGAAAGAAAATTAAAATTTTATTAACTGTATATTGAGTGTTAATGCTTAATAAGAAGATATATTTGTATGCTACAAGTTTAATTCGAAAAGTGAGTATGTGTATATTTTAATAATTCCCCGAAAAATATTTTTTCTTTCTGATTAGCTGATACTTCTAAATGCTATGCATTCTATGCAAGTTTGTTAAAAAAACATCTCGTTTTTTTTGATTGGAATAAATTGGGAACAGAGATGCATCGTAACATCAAAGTATTCGTTTAATTCCAAAATGAAAAATATTTTTAATTTTAGTTAACTCGTGTTCTAGACGGAAAAAATCTATATAGATATTTTGTCATTAAATTGGAAACTTATTTTTGTTTTAAAATATATTTGAATTATCTCTGAAATTTTAATTTTCAATTATTCAGTTCTGAAATTTTTAAATACATTTAGAAATATATGTGTAGAAAATATCATTTGTATAGAAATCGACGTTTCAAAACGCTACGAATAATAAAGATAACAGTAGCTTCTCAATTTGTGTACTGAAAATCATCGCCTCAAATGACTCGAGAACATCCTACGAAATGTAAAATCGGAAGAAGGAAGGAAGGATTGTTCTAGGATCTCTGATTGCGAGTAAACTCTCGTTTGCCTTCATGCAAAGTAAAGCAAAATACAAGGCAAAATACGAAGCCAAGTTAAATACCAAGCAAAATACAATGAATTAATATGAAATATTCGTTTTAGTCCAAAATCAAAAATCGTTTTTCGTATGAATTAATTTGTACTCTGAAAAGACATAATTTCTTCATCGATTATCTTGCGGAAATTTGTACAATGTTCTTGGATTAACATATATTTAAAGATTTTTTATTCCATGAATTGTTTAGTTCATTTACAAAGAAATACATTATTACAAAATAGGATATGCCGTGAAAAAATGAAGCATTTAATTCTTTTCAAATGCCGACGAATCACAGTAATTAAGACAATTTTACTTTTTTCTTCAGACCCTTTGTTTCTAATACATTTTGACTGAATTTTGGATCCAGTTTTCATTTCCTAATAACATTCACTCCCCCCCACCCTAATATTTGTCTGTTTGTAGTGGTTTCAGAGTAGGTCCCGGTAGCCACTTGACCATCAGGCCGCTCCATCCAAAAAGCTGGGCTTGAATGGTCCATATGGGATTGCTTCTAGAACATTTTGACTGTGCCCAATTTTTGGATTCAGAGGTGACCATCAGGCAGATGTTTGTAGAACTCTGGGGTTCAGTAATACACTTTAAGCAGTACAAGTACAGTACTTGTTACAAGTACTGTACTGTACTAAGTCAGTACTTGTTACAAGTGCACTCTTATAGCAGCAGTTACAAGAGTGTATAGTTAGTTAAATTAAAATAATTCAAAATAATAAATTAGTTTAAAATAAAAAAAAAAATTGTTAATACTTGAAAAAATTTAAAAAATAAAAAAATAATTTTAAATAATTTAAAAAAAATTATTTAAAATTATTTTTAAAAATTATAATAATAAAAATATTAAAAAAAAAAAAAAAAAAAAAAAACTTTTAAATAATTTTAAAAATATTATTTAAAATTAATTTTAAGAAATAATAATATAAGAATAAAACTGATTAAAAAATAAAAATTATGTAAAATTAATTTTAAAAAATATTAATATAATAATAAAAATAATTAAAAAAAAAGTAATATAAAATTTTTTTTTTTGAAACTCAATTCCTACTTTTTTTTCACTCTATTGCAGAAAGTCCTTTATAAATAATTTTCATTCATTTTTTAAAGTTTATCTGGCGCCATCTATTGGTAGATACACGCAACTTAAATCTTAAAAAAACTAAAACTAATTAATTAAATTTAATGAATGAATTAATCTTTGAAAAAACTGTATTAACATCAAGTGTCATCCACTACAAGTTGAAAAAAAATGCATTTGAACTTGAGTGTATGAATAAAAAGTATTTTATTAACGATTGAAAATTTGAACAAGATATATATAGGGAGTGTGTAAGCTAATAGAATTAATTGAATAAAAATAAATATTAAAATAATTTTTAAAAAAGTATTTAAAATTAATTTAAAAAAATAGTAATAAAATAATAGCAATACTTGAAAAAAAATATAAATAATATTAAAATAATTTTTTTTTTTTTTTTAAATAAAAATAAAAAAATAATAAATAAAATAATTTTTAAATAATTTTTTTTTTTAAAGTAATTTTAAGAAATAAAAAACCAAAAATATATAAAAAAATAAAAATATCAAATTAAAAATTTTTAAATATTTTTTATTTAAAAATTTAAAGCCATTATTTTTATTTCGTTAAGTGTAAGTGAGCAAGAATCTTTGCATGTTATCTTCAATGTTCCTTCCTCAGTAAGCTTATCTACATCTTATCTTCAATGGTCGTTATATGAAGACAGTAGCGGGCGGACACTTCGCAGCCAAGCACTGCTTTCCCATCAAACGTTATCTCTTGGTAGGAAGTTCGGAATGTAGTCTACGAAAGCAGTTTTCACGTCTACGTTATTACAAAAGACACGTGCAAGTTAAAAGTGCAGTGCCAACAACCTAATAAGAGTTTCAGTGCTTTCAATCAGCATGAGAAAACCTATTATCCAATTTTGCGATCAGGTGGATTCAAATATGTGTGCTAATTTGGCTGTCCTTTTAATTTCGTATCCCACTTGGTAGACAGCAATATCTAGATCAGGGATGGCCAACCCAATGATCTTGCCTGCCCTTTGGAACTCTGCGAGCCGCATATAAAACTATATTATATATACCATATTATATTTGGACCCACTATAGTAGGCACTATGAGTTATTATTGTTGTGTTTACTTTTATTCAATTTCTTCTATTAGCTCACACTCTCGCTGTATATATCTTGTTCAAATTTTCAATCGTTCATAAAACACTTTTTATTCATCCACTCCAGTTCAAATACATTTTTTTTGAACTTTCAGTGGATGACCCTGGATGTTCATACAGTTTTTTCAAATATTAATTCAGCAATTAAATTTAAATAAATTAATTTTAGTTTTTTTTTTTAGATTTAAGTTGCATGTATCTACCAATAGATGGCGCTAGACAAACTTAAAAAAAATGAATGAAAATTATTTATAAAGGACTTTCTGCAATAGAGTGAAAAAAAGTAGGAATTGACTTTACAATTTTTTTTTTATAGTACTTGTTATTACATGTAAACATAAATAATATAATAATAATGATACTAAACGCACACTGTAAAGAAATATATAACACTATAAATGAAATAAAAAAAAATTAATCATTAAAAAAAAAAAATTGACTAGTGCGATATGTGTTTCTCCACTCTTTCACTTAGCTTTTGTAAATCGATCTCAATTTGGGTATTTGCACATCGTAATGGGTATTGCAGGTTAGCGTCCGTTATGTTTGAGCGTGTTTCGTGTTGGGTCAATTTCATTTTAGAAAAAATTTACTCGCAGGTATAAGTCGAACCAAAAGTGCTAACAACTTCAACTAAGAGTCTGGTTTGCTCTGCTTTCAACAATCGATTGTTCTTATCTAGGAATGGTCACTGATGTCACTTAAAGTGAAACATAGAACCTGTTATATTAGATGTGCCAAGATGCGCGTGCACCATGAGTTTGCAGAATATAATTTAATTATTCTGCGAACTCATAACTATAAACTGATAAATAAAACATGCAATATATGTCTTATATTAGCAAGAATATAATTTTAAAATCAAAGTTAATTTTTTTCTCATCATTTTGACAGCTCATTTTTGAATATATAGATGCACACGTATTGTTTTTTTTTTTAATACATTGGTTTTCACTACTTTGGCTATTATAAAATAAATACATTTTGAAACAGCGTGATAAACCTCATGGACCGGAAAAATATTCAATTCGGGCCGTGGGTTTCGGGTTCGAGTCCTGCAGTGGCATGGGTTTCACTTTAAACGGAATCCACTTTAAACCGTAGGTCCCGGTCTAACAGGATCGTTGAGCGTTGTGGGGGTATAGTTACTACGCGTCCGTAGCTTATCTTCAAGCTACACGCACCTCCTGGGTAGTGCTAAGTGAGTAACGTCTGTGCAGCGCTTGCCTCAAGGCATTGAAGACAACTGTCTAAGTGTTTGCCAGCTGCATTAGAACAAAAAAAAAAAAAAAAAAAAAACTGTAATACATAATCTGTATTTTTGACTCACAAGCACTTCAATAAAGCATTGAAGACAATGGAACAACAGTTAATTCCTCCTCTCTCACAAGCACTTCAATCAGACAGCACATAAAGATTGTTTAATTTCGGTATTTGTTATGAAAACTGTAATACATAATCTGTATTTTTGCTCTCATTTGAATGCATTTTAACATTGCAAAATTTAACGAATAAAAAAATTCAATGCCTTTAGAATTGAGAAAGTGTGCAAATATTTTGTTACAAACCATGTATTTAAAGCAATTCTCAGTATTTAAGTCATTCGTTTTCAAGTATCACTAAATTTAAGTGTCTACCATCGTATCGAAAAAATAAAATGCAAAGCTTCATTAAAATATACTCATTCGTTTTAAACTCTATGGAGTTTCTAAAACTATTCAAAAAATATCATGACTGAAACAATTCTCAATTAAGCTATAGAATTAAAGAAACATGGAATTGTGTATAGATTTTCTGTTAATGTTCTATGCATTAAATATTTATAAAACCAAAAGTATCTTATTTTTGGTAGACTTTTAATGAAAATTTTACATATTTATAACACTAGGACTTTATTTAAAATTGTTCGTTTTCTGTTTCGAAATATAAAATATTCCAGAATAATAAAGATATTTTTATTTAAGTGCTAGAAATTTAAATTTCCACTAATAATCTATTTTTGCCGTTGTAAAAAAACCTTATTATTTAACATAACGAATAAAACAACAGGACTCGAAAAATATTACACCTTGACAGCTTATTTCTCGTTTTTATGGATGAATTAAATACTTTGCTCTGACGATTAGAAAGTATAACATTATTTGAGCTTTTGGTATTTCTCTCAAACACTCCCAGAACTGAACAGAGAACAAAAATAAGCATGCATTTAAATAAAATTGTTATTATTTACATAGACTAATTTTGCATTAATTTGATTAAAAGCTGAGCAAATGGAGCGTTGATTTGGGCGGAACGGTTTTTTTTCCTTTTAAAATTAATGTTATTTTATAGGTATTTTCTATCCACATCTTAAATTGATGAAAATTATAATAATAGACATTATTTAGATAGTATTAAATTAGTTAGTGTTATTAGCAATATTGTTATGTTAATTGATTTCCTCTCAAAAAATTCTTACAGGAGGAAGAATATTAAGCATTAAAAACTTTCCCGTTGAGGGGCATTCAAATTTCAGCTTTTTAACCTAAAATCAAATTATCTTACTGATGGTGTACATGAATTTATTTAAAAACTGTTAAAAATTAACAGAAATGCACACAAACACACACGCAACAAATATTCTTTTTGAAAAAATAAAATTTTCATATTAATACTGTATACATGTTATGTACGTGATTAATATTAATGCCGTATGCTGTATATGACTGTCTATGATTTTAAATACTTAAATATACTTAATTATGCATACTATTGTACTTTTATTAAATAGAAATACACACACAAATTTGTTTTAAAACAAGTTAAATTTTCATACCAATACTATATGTATTTAATTTAGAATATTTTTTAAAACGAATATAAATATACATACATAAAAAAATTCTTTTAAAAAAAGTCAAATTTGCATATTAATGCTGTATGTGACTTGAATTAAAATATTTTTAAAATTAATAGAATTATACACCCATAAAATAATTCGTTAAAAAATCAACTTTTCAAACTAGATCTGTAAGTGACTTGATTTAATAGACTTTTAAAATGAAAAGGAATTTATATTCCCACACGCAAATTCTTTAGAAAAGAATTACACACTCATACTAATGCTGTATATGTCTTAATTTAAATTATGTTTTAAATGAATAGAAATGCACACACAAATTATTTTAAAAACATCAAACTTTATTTCTAATGCAATATATGACGTGCAATGCTTTTGACTTAAAGTACTTTAAGTCAAAAGTACTTTTAAAATTAATAGAAATACACACACACACACACACAAACAAATTCTTGAAAATATCATAATTGCAGAATACAAAAAGTAGCAGATTTAAAAAATTGTACTTAGTAAAGATACAAAAAAATGTCACTATAATATATTCAATACATGAAAAAAATGTGTTACGCATAAATTAATACAAATAAACCTACTTCCATCAGTTAAATATCGGAGATAATTAAATAAATTTACACAATATTAGTAAATAGATAAAAAAACACTCATTGTCTACAAAGGAAGACTTTTAAAACTTTTATTATAAAGTTGCTTTTCTTAATTTCGTGCTTTCATTTAATTCAATTTTACATAATAACCTTTATCAGCAATTTTAAATAAAAATTCAAATTCAATATTCAAGTTTAAAATTCATAAATAATTCAATTCAAGCATCAAGAGTTTTGTGCATTTTTTTCAAACAGATGTATTCCAAGACTTGAATGGTTAACTGGGAATGTCTTTCCTTAAAGCTCTTCCATTCTTCAGACTGCAGAAGGGATAAGCAGTATTTCGAAATGAAACTGCATACGGCTTCTTTCAAATACTCGTCTCGATGTCTGTCGGCTAACAACAAAATGTGGCACGCATTGGATTCACGTAGATCGGACTTGAGCAGTAGGGCGCATTTCTTTTTCAGACACAGAATTTCGTACTTATCAGCAGCGAAGTAGAGCTTTTCCACGCTGTCCCCTTCGGGATGGTCTAGGGTATCGGTATAAACGTACAGCAACATGCTTTTCACGGTGTCTGCATCTAAATCGGAGATGTCCACAGTGTCTCTTGCTGTCTCCTGCATGTCGCGGGTAAACATTGCTTTGAAAACTGGAGATCTGGTGGCCAAAAGTGCTTTGTGAGCGGGAAATTCTGCACTCCCAACTTGAAGAGTCACGCCACACAAAATCTTCTCGCTTAATAACTGTTCCATCGCATCCTTTAAGGATTCGCTGGAATCCTGTGTTCCATTACAGATACCGAAATCCTGAAGGAAGTCTGATCCCCTTTCGATGACTTCGATAAGATTTGACACGACACCAAAGGAGTTGGATGATTCGCACTTCAGAGACAGAACGTCATTTCGTAGAAGTTGGTCTTTGGCCGCAAACAGGTGGGTTTTTTTCATGAGGTGAGTAGCATACGAAATCGGGCGTTTTATACTCTGAAACAAGAACTCGTCTTCGATTGTGTCAACGGATTTTTTTTCGTTGTTGGGCGGCGATATTTTCAGTTTAGAGAAGCTTACCGCAGATGATGCACCCCGATGAACTTTGATTTGGATTCTCTCTTCAGAAATGGGTTCACCGACAATCGAAAGTTTGAGAGTCAAAGGCGAAAACTTTCCTGCTGAAGATTCAACTGCAATTTCTCTCGTATCGCCTTTTCGGAGAGAGCTGAAGTCGCCGAGATTCCAAGTGAAGAGATTTCTCTCGACGCTGATTCGGGTGCGAGCTGTGCTTCGGATGAACGCCGGAACTGCCGAGTTGATCCTTTTCACGTGACACTGAATGGTCAAAGTGTCTTGTGGAAGAAAAGCGTTCCTCCTGCGAATGAATAGCTCATCGAGTGACACATATAATCGGTTGCCATAGTGAGCTTGGCAGAAATCGCCACTAGTGTCGAGTAATTTTTCTGGAAAGCCATTTGCGTTGAGAAATGAAAGTGAGTAATCCAACTTCTTGCTAGATTCATTAACTGAAGAAGATAGACAACAGCATATTGATTTTTTTTTTTATAATTCTCCTTATTGGATAAACGAATATAGAAATTGAACTTTGTATATGGTCTTATACTAAATGACGGGATCGTAATTTCACATTCTGTATTACAACCAAAACTGTAGTTTTCAATTTTCCAAAGAAAGAATGCTCCACTTTTCTCGGTTTCACCAGAGTCTGTCCTTTCTGCTCTCACCAATCGACTCTTTCAAGATCAAAAAAATTTTCCGCCTCTTGATATATCACTCTTAAATATGTGATAAGAACTGCCTACGTTTGTTCAGTTATATATCTCAAATATGACGCATTTGAAAAAATGCATATTGATATCTTGAGGAATATCGCTGATGCCAAAAAAAAAAAAAAAAAATGCACGATAAAATAAAAAATGTGGATAATTTATTATTTTTTTTATTATAATAAATCAAGAAATAGCTGCCATTGGCTATAACGCATTTTCTTAAGTCGCAGAAATTCGCATATTTTAAAATAACATTTTTGACTTGACTGATTGACTACTGGCTTGACTTGACTGGCTTTGAGATGTATGCTCGCTTTGAGATGTGCTGCTTTATCACAATTAATCGAAATTAGGCTTTCAAGGATTTTTAATTTTTAATTCTAGACTACATAGAATAAACTTAAATGAATAGACTCATAGTCAATTTCGTTAAATCAAAATATATCTCGTATATTTATATCCCATATCATATAATTAAATCATATGAATTTGAATGCACAACATTTTATAACTTCGAATAAATATTCATGTTTTTCGTTGAACATTTGGGGCCCTCATGCTCTATTTATGTACGAAACGACAAATTTTGGCAATTTTTATATTTGGCAAAAAAAAGGGGATTTGGTTGATGAAAGAGAATCGAAATCCAACTCATTGTTTGCATTATACAAACGAAACTAATTGAAAACTTGAAATTGTAGAATTTTATTCTGGGTATTAAAAATTATTTTTTCAAACTATTTGGACTTTTTTATTCCTTCCATCATCTGTAAAATCATCAATAGAAATAAAATAGATAATTGCTGCTCTTGCCAAATGATACATAAGAAACTTAACATTGGATCTGCAGCTATACATAGAATTATTCATAAAGAACTGAATATGAAAAAATTAGTTTGCCATTGGGTCCCTCATAATTTAACAGAACACCAAAAAACGGAGCTTGTCAGAATCTGCAAAGAAACCATAAAATTACTTAATGATGGTGGACACCGCCTTATTTCTAAAATCATAATTGGTGATGAAACTTACATACCGGTTTTTGACTTTCCATGACGACAAGAAAGTAAAGTAATGTCCTTGGAGATGACCCCAAGCCAACAATGGTGAAAAGACAACGAGCAATGAAAAAGTAATGTGTGCCGTTTTCTTTAGTAGTACGGGACTGGTCAAAGCCATCAAGCTGAAGGGACAGAAGACAGTCACAGCTAACTGGTACACCACTAAATGGCTTCCAGAATTTCTTCAAGAAGTGAATGTAAGGGGACTCATGATTCACCATGATAATGCATCTTCTCATACGGCAAGATCGACAGTCGAATTTCTTAAACAGAAACACATAAGTGAAAGAATATCCCCTGATCTTGTTATGTGTGACTTTTGACCTTTTTTTAATCTCAAGAAAAATTTATGTGGTCGCCGTTTTCATTCCGAAGATGAAATTGACGAGGCTATAAAAGCATATTTTTCATCAATTCCAAGAAATGGATGGCGTGAAGCATTTATTCTTTGGAAAAGTCGTCTGCAAAAGTGCATTGATGTTGGAGGGGACTACTTTGAACACTCTTAAAATTTGGTAAGTTAAACTTGAACCATTTAGCCGTATCTCAAAAATTTCAGACTGACCCTCGTATATCTGTATATTTGCATTCATCAAAAACATGTCAATAACTTCTAAACAATACAGATTTTTTTATGGCATATTGACTATAGTTTACTGCTGAATAATATTAAATACATTATTAGAATGCTAAACGCATTTTGAAATATATGTCTTTTTAACTATGGATTATTGCAAAATTAAATGTAAGAAACAGGTACAAGTTCGGAATCTGTAATTTAATTAAAGATTGTAAATCATCAAAAAATATTTTTTAAAATTGAATTTTTTTAATGGTAAATTCTTAATTTGCCTAAATTTTAATTTTAGTGAAGTTTAGTTTTTCATAATGCTATTGTACGGCTTCGTAAAATTTATTCTAATCTGTAAAAAGCGTAAAATTTTAAATACTTAGTTTAATAAGTACGTTGCAGATTTTGAGCAATAAATGGTTATCTCGAAATAAAAAAAATTGGACACACTTTTAGTCGCAATTAAACATTTTATTCAAAACATGGATACAATAGAGAAAATCATTGAATTAAAAATTTTATTTAATAAAATACAAGGTTAAAAATTTAGATAAAACAAATATATAAATTTAAAATTTGGATGGAAATGATGTAATGATGTATTTAAAAACATCAAAAATTCCAAAATATTTTTTCACGCCTTACGCCAACAATAATACGCATAAAAAATGAAAAATTAAAATACATAAATTTTCAGCCAGTCTTTCAAATTGAAAATTCTATTATTTATTATTCAGGAATTGCATAAACCTAATTTTTAAAAATAATATTTTTTGAAACCAAAATACTTCATTAAATCGGTATTAGTTAAAATTTTAAACAATCAATGTTATAAAGAAGTATTGAAAACCACGCGAAAAACACTCAATATTCATTTACACGATCCCACACATATAAAATATGGCACAGTATAGTAAAATTGACCTTAAAAAAATATATATAGCATTTAAATGACTTCTTTTACACGTGAAAAAGCTTATATTGAAGCCAAGAATGAAACCGTTAAAAGTTTTAATTAAAAGTGAATATTACCTTAAGAAAATATCAGCTCAAAATAGAAATAAAATTCCAATAAATAATAGTAACTGAAATTGTTTAACATATATTTTAAAAATAAAATTGCCAAATATAATAAATAGAAGTTTTTTAAAAGTTTAAAAATGAAATTCAGTAGTATTGAATTACAAGAAAGGAACGTAAGATTTAAATCAATAATCATAATCAGTTTTACTTTAAACGCTGTCAACAGCATTCATAGAGATGAGCCATTAAACATTTTAACTTCAATTTCTTCACTTTCATTTTGATTTCCTTGAAAATTAAGTTTGTCTTTAAGAAGCGCTAAATTCCTGGTAAACGATTTGGCACTTGCATTACGCTGAATAACTTACTTTTTAGAATGAGTAAGAGAGTGAATATTCTTATTTTTTTTAAGCCAAAACTTTTTACGACAGATATCACAAGTAAAAGTTTTCTCTTGAAACTCAAACTTCTAACTTCAAATTCTTTTACTTTCATTTAGTATTCTTCTGATATGAATATAAAGCTGTCAATTTTCAGCCTGATGTTTAAGTTTGTGTTTAAGAAAATCATCTTTCCTAACAAACGATTTGCCGCACATACTGCACTGAAACCCCTTGTTTACAAAATGAGTAAGAGAGTGAATATTCTTATTTCCTTGATGCGAAGAAAACGGTTTCTTTCCGGTATGAACGCTCGCATGTTGATTGAGAGCATCTTTTCGTGAAAATGTTTTACCGCATATTCCACAAGGAAAAGGCTCCTTTCCGTTATGTATACGAATATGCCTTTTAAGATCTGTTTTCCTTTGAAATCTCTTACTGCATACATTACACGAGAATCGCTGGCGAAGTTGTTCAATACTTGGTTTTATTACTTTCTGTAATTTATAAGGGGTGATTTTATTACAAATTTCTGCAATTTTAGGACGCCATTGACTTTTCTCTTTTAATTTAAGTTTTTCATTACATTCATTACAATGAAATGGATTTTTGGTTGAATTACCAGGCAGTTTTTGAACACTTTGATGTTTTTGGTAAGTGGAGACTTTCCCACAAAATTGACATTGGAAACAATTTTGAGCTTTAATCTTATCGTTACAATATAAATGGCTATTAGAATATTGTGGCAGGTGATTCACACTCAGTTGACCATCTAAAGTAGCTTGGCAAAACTCGGGAGATGAACATGAATCTCTATTTTCAAAATTGCGATATGCAGAATTCTGAATATTTAAAGACTCATTATTAAATTTATCTCTCATTAACGCATTAGATCTTGTAGACGAGTTGAAGTAATTAAAGTTTTCATGTACCTTGTTACTCGAAACGTACCGGACATCCGTTCCTGCGGTGCTGTTCACATCCCAATGGCTTTCCTGATTGATACTTTGAGGAAAGGTGGAGGTTCGATTCGTAAATGGCAAAGAATTAAAGTCCGTTGAATGCGAAATTTTTGCAGTGTTTTCTTGATAGATGTTTCCAAAATTATAATCGAGGATTTCCGAGACGGTTCTATCAAACGAACAGGGGCATTCGTGGTTATAAAAGTTCGTTATGATACAATTACACATTTCACACCTCAAGAGATTCATAATATTGATATACACAGGGCCGGATTTTCCTATAGGCTAACTAAGCTTCAGCCTAGGGCTCAAGATAAAAAGGGGCCTTTATTCAAATTGTTAGCAGAATTAGAATTACCCTATTCTAAAAACAGTAAACACTATAACACTGAATAGAAAATAAGGAGAAATTCTACACTTATGACTAATAAACAAACATAAAAATGTATTGATTAAGATCAACGCGTTCGACTCATTGGGTCTGTTCGTTTGTATATACTAGATTGCACCAAAGTATAGTTCATACATTCACTGATAGCTATGGCAAATATTGACGTGCCTTATGCTACTAAACTCTGGTTTGTTCTTAAATAAACAAAGTGCAGATAGGAACAAACAAACGAACAGATCTATTGATATCCTGACGTTCGGTTATATTCGTATTACTTTGATAATATGAAATACGTGTTATGAGAATTGAATGTTATTATAAAAGTGATGAGTATAAAGTATTATCGTGAATGTTATTAGAAAAGATTCTTATTTTAGGATTGCGTATACGATCATTTGATCATTCTAATCTACTATTTCGTTTTAAATGTATACTTGGATTGAATCAGTACTTAAACAAAATAACTATTTACATAAAATTTAATAGGATATACAATTTGATTATTTTCTTTTTTGTGATCTGGATTTTCTTTGAATAAAGTTCCATTTTTGGTTTAGTTTAAAACTTAAAACTCACAATAATTCATACTTAAACTTTAAATGGGAATTATTATGAAATAAATTTATCTGAATTGAATTTGCTTTAATCTTCAACATATTGAATATATTTTCTTTCAAATTAAATTAAATATAATTTTTATTGCATATTTTATTTTCGTAGTCAAAGATTTTTATTATTTGAATTTTGTTTCTTCGTAAATGTTGTGTGTTATGTTTGAGTAGTTATTGTTACAAGTATTATGTATGGTGCTGAGAATAATGGTTCAAATAAGTGTTCTCGACTTTTTTTTTATGTATTATCCGTGCCACATTTTTATAAAGATTAGTACCCTTCACAACATGTTTCATTTAACATACTGATATATATCACAGTAATGATGTATTTTATTATCTCTCATGTAATTTACAAACTTAAAAAAAGGAAGTGAAAGGGCCTCATAAGTGAAATAACCTACGGCCTCCTTTCATCGAAATGCGACCCTGGATATACAAAATAAAATTAAAAAAAAAAATATTTATTCTATACTAAAAATTGAATTATAAAAGTTTATCTTACACTTATACTAAAGTGTATACTAAATGTTTGAAAGTCTCATACACGTGCATGCATACTCTTTTTTATGAATGATTTCTTGACGTCATAAGTGACTGCGCAGATTTAATATTCCAATATAGAATAAAATCCTTTCCGCTTAATACATTTCCGAACTATAACTGAAGTTAACAGCGACAATAGTGTGTGCTATAAAATTAATCGTTGTTTTTTTTATGAGTTTATATTTAGCGATTTTGTGTAATTTAAAAATGATTTTAGTCTAGAATATTTTCTTGACATTAGAAAAAAGCCTTATCCAATCAGGGCCTGTTTTACTTTTAGAATTGATTTATATTGGTAGAGCAGCTTGATGGTTAGCGTATCGAACTTTTTCATTCCGATACATTGGATGATATCCTGAGTTAATCTTCATTCCACATTTTCATTGTATAGATCGGATTTGGACAAATTGTCGGTGTCTGGTTATCATTGCCTTACAAATAAATTTTGGGTTGGAAATAATGAATTTCATATCTCATTGACAACCTTTTACAATAATTTAATTTTAACTACACTTTTTGTGATGAAATAATCTTCGTTAATGTCCAAATACACCAGTTTAAATATAGCAATTCTTCCTATGTCTTAAGCAGAAAGTGGCACAGTTAAAAATGTGGCATGGTTATTAAATAAAAAAAAGTCGAGAACACTTTTATGGACATTTATTCTCGGCACCCTATAGAGAGAGTACTTGTAACAATAACTCATCAAACATAACACGCAACATTTACAAAGAAACAAAATTCGGATAGTAAAAATATTTGACTACGAAAATAAAATATCCAATAAAAATTATCCTATTTTCTATCAAATTAAATTAAATATATTCAATTCATTGAAGACTAAAGCAAATTCAATGCAGATAAATTTATTTCATAATTTCTCTTTATTTTCGATTCAGTGTTTTAATGTTTACTGTTTTTAGAATAGTGTAATTATAATTTTGCTAACAAGTTGAATGTAGGCTCCTCTTGATCTTGAGGCCCTAGGCTGAAGCCTAGTTGCCCTATAGGAAAATCCGACCCTGATCATGCCAAATACAATTGATGCGTTTGAACCGTGCATTGAATTACAAACGACCGCCATTTGAGGAAAGGTAATATAAAGTAATTTTTTAACATGACAAAGCTCTAACACATGCTGCTTGTATAGTCAAAAAATACTTAGATACGCTGAAATGGGATGCTTAACCTCGCCCTCCGAAATATTGAAAAATCTGGATACTACTGTTTTCTATGGTTCGATCCATAGAAAACAGCCTGGCTAAGCAGCGCCTCCAATAAGGTGAAGATAGGAGGGCCTGAATGGCCGAGTGTCTAGCGCTCGGTGCCACAGGGTTCGAGTCCCGGCGGTGCCTTGGATGTTTGTAGTGGTTCGGAATCCTCTTTAAGCCGTAGGTACCGATCTTCTATGACTGTAAGAGCGTCACGGAGCAGAAGTCAGACTTCTACCTACGGGTGCTCCATCAGAACTGAAGCTGCCCCCCTTCCCACCATCCATGAGTAGACTACACACGGGATGCCCGTCCTGCACTGCAGGACACTGAGGATATGTCACAGGAGAAGATATGAATAATTGGATCGATTAGGGGACAACATCAAATAATGAGTTGCTCTTTAATAATGTTAATAATATTTAAAAAAATATATTTTTTGACTCTTTCATTGATACTTTATGCTTTCTTATTCAATCTCCCTCTCCACAGAAAACAAACTACCATTCTACAGGAGTCCTATTATCACACGTACCTGTCCTGTTTGAGGTTCAGCTGGAAAATGAAGAAATAAATATTTGAAAACAAAATTATTCGTATGATCATCACGATGGATCCTTAGAAATGATGATGTTTGATAATTAAGATCTGCCGCAGACCACCCTGCTTTTTGAAATGCTGTTCTTTTGTACATTACGAATCAATATTTCAAGCCTAACAAATTGCCAATTAACATTAACTTCTTCAACTATTACAAATTTCTAATCTCTCTTTAAAATTTGCAATAAATATACTACCATACTGTGTCCAAAAAGTAAGTTCAATTTTCAATTTAAATTTCCCGGGTATATAGAATTACAATTTTTTTTTCTTTTTTAGGTTTCTGGCACTGTCCTTGACATCTGTGTGAAATTTCACGCCAAAATATTCATTAGTATTGGAGTTAGGTTTGGCTCTGTGAGACGCTAAAACTGATTTCAGCGATTTTTGAAATGTCTGAATCAATTGAGCAAAGGACATGCATTCAATTTTGTTTGCGGAATGAATATTCGTGTGCAGAAACGTATAACATGTTGCAGAAGACAGTGTCCATATTTTCAACGATATCGTCCGTCAAAACGGATTTTTCATTGGCTGCAAAAATAATTTTTCTCAGTGTCACCCGGAGAGGAAGTATATTTCGTTCACCCTGCGCGTATCCGAGTTTCGGGTTTTCGGCTTAGAAGTGGAGTCCTTCCTCGAATTCTATAATTATCTGTCTTTAAATGTGTTAAATATTGTATGGGGTCTGATGGCCGAGTGACTAGCGCTCTGGTGTTCGGTGCCATGGGTGTTTGTAGTGGTTAGGAATCCGCTTTAAACCATAGGTTCCGGTTAAATATGACTGTAGAGTATTGGGAATAGGGCTGACAACCTTATCCCATGAAAAATATCTGTCTCGAAATCTACCAGTAGGCAGACGGCATTCCCTCCCTTCCCCCCCTTAAGGACTGTTGCGCCTATCATGATGATGTTGCTGAAATATTGTGTCTTTAATTGTATATGTGTGGTGTTTGTGCGTGTGTAAATAAAGCCGTGTGTTCTCCAACCTGTGCCTCAAGTATCTCAACCCAACCACACCCAGTTACAATCTTATTACTCGTACTCACACCACTACAATATGAACTTAAAATACCAGGTTTGAGTTGTAGAAATATAACAATAACACTTAAAGAATTTTTTTTTTTAAACACTTAAAATTATTGCATCTATTTATGTTTTCATTGAATATTTGATAATGATAAAATTTCATATTGATATCGAACTTATATACTTATACTTATATCGAACTTATATTGATTAGATTAAAAACCAACCTACTGTTCATAATGTTCTCTATTCAAAGGCTTGTTTATTTTCTAGATCGGTTTTTTAATGACCACACGTGTGCTTATAAGGTGTATATATATTAATGTTCTTTTCAGAATTATTGACACGTCTTCTCAAACAATTACCATTGTTTGCAAATTGTTTAGATTTTATCCAAAAGTTATGTTCCTAACTTTAATATCTACCTTCAAAATAATGGTAAAGAGAAGCATTTAATCAATTTTCATTTTCCAGTTATTGAATATTTCGCAATGTGCATACAAAACATGAAACGCTTGTTTATTTTAATTCTATTAAAGTCCATATTTGAATAATCAATATGTGCTTTAATTCAAAGTAAACAGCAACAGGTTTGAAAATTATGACACGATACATTTTCAACAAACATGTATCATAGTTTTAAAAAGGATAAAATAGTTTTGTATTAGTAGTAAAATATATAATAGTTTTTTTTTTATTTAGTGACTATTAAATTATATGGTGTCTTATGAGATTTTATCACGAAAAGAGCTAAAGCAACAAAAAACTAAATAAAATTTGCGCTTTAATAATGCGCTAGGTCAACAATCATATCCCAGCCGAAGATGGGAGACGTTTAAGTTAATCATAAATTAACTTTTTTTTAATAACCATAAATATAACATAATGCTTACGAAAATGTTATATGATATGTTTAAATAAATTATAACAACTTTAAGAGGAAAATCACAATTAATTATGTTTACTTTTAAAACTGACCGTGCCCTACTCTTGGCTCAGTGGCAATGCGCATGGCTGGTGAGCATTATGGCTGATGGTTCAATACGCTGGAGGCTTTATTGTAGACGCTGTTTCAAAAAACGAGGAGGCTCGTAGGCGTTTGTCATGTTCAACCTCATGCATCGGACGACCTAGTGGAAATTTTCCAAATTTTTTCCATACGATATGCAAATGCGGGGTAGTTCCCTTTAAAGTCCTTCCGGTAGGAGGCACTTCCCTCCTTCTTCAGAGCCACGGAGTCAAGTCAGGTTTCTACCTACGGATGTTCTATCACAACAGAAGCTGTTTCCTCCTTCCAAGATTCAAGTGGAAAACTTCCTTTTCTTAAATCAAAAAGGTTGTTAAAAATCAATTTTCAAGTGGTTGAAAATCATCTACTAGATCAAATGAAACTAAAAATTATTACTAACCTTTTCTCAGTAATTTCAGTACATATCTTTATATATATAATTCCACGGGACTGAATGGCCGAGTGGCTAGCGCTCTGGCGCACGGTACCACATGTTTCGGGTTCGAGTCCCGGCGGTGCCATGGATGTTTGTAGTGGTTCGGAATCCATTTTAAACCGTAGGTCCCGGTCATAATAGGATCGTCGAGCGTTGCGGGGGCATTCAAGTTACACGCGCCTTCACGCAAGTTACACGTCTCTTCAAGTTACACGCGCCTCCTGGGTAATGCAAAGTGAGTAACGTCTGTGCAGCGCTTGCCAAGGCATCCAAGACCAAGCTGTCTAAGTGTTTGCCAGCTGCATTTGAACAAAAAAATATATATAATTCCGCTGTACATGTGTTTGTCACTGTACTACTCCTAAACGGCTGAACCGATTTTGATGAAATTTTCTGCGTGTGTTTGAGTGAGTAACTGGATGGTTTCAATTCACAATTGGACACGGTAGATGGCGTTGAAATCGGCTTCTTCTGTACGTGTGTTTGTCACTGAACTTCTCCTAAGCGTGTGTTTAGGAGAAGATGAAATTTTAAAGAAATTTTTTGTGTGTGTATTTGACAAAACATGGATAATGTTTTTATGCTATTCCTTTCGTTGTACAAGAGGGTTCTGCAGTATATCAACTTCTATACTGTTCAACCCATCACTATGAAAATTGATAATAACATGTATTCGAGTATGGAAAATAGGTTCGCGCTATCCATTTTATTGTTACTTGCCACCAGAAGAATGTACATGGAGCATATATTCATGACATGTAATTTTCTACAATGCATTTTTTTTCGCATGACAACGTATGCCGATTTCTGCTAGTAGAATTATATATTATCATGAAATAAGCTTTGCTGAATGTATTAGAATAAACCGATCATTAGAAAAAATGGAATTCTGATTATTATAAATAACAAGCATAATTTTCTAATCTTTACAGACAAACATATATTATCTTAAATATCTAATACTAATTATTACAGTTCAGACTAATAATATACTTTATTTCAAACAAGTAATATAAAAAAAAAAAAAATTTTTAAGTCAATTCCTACTTTTTTCACACTATATTGCAGAAAGTCTTTTATAAATAATTTTCATTCATTTATTTTAAATTTATCTGGCGCCATCTATTGGTAGATTAATTAATTAAATTTAATTAATGAATTAATATTTGAAAAAACTGTATTAACATCCCGTGTCATCCACTACAAGTACAAAAAAAAAAATGTTTCTGAACTTGAGTGGATGAATAAAAAGTATTTTATTAACGATTGAAAATTTTAACAAGATATATATAGGGAGAGTGTGAACTAATACAAGGAATTGAAAAACATTTCTTTTAAGAGATACAGCTCTCACCTTCAAACATACATTGTTTCTCATTCTACTTATTTGGCCCCGTAGCATACACAGTTATTCATTCAACGCGGTTACGTCATCGGCGACGTCAGCGACGATTGGCTGCGCCTTCTATCGTTAAGGACATTTATAAAAAACTAGCAGAACTAGCCCGGTATACGTTGTTCTGAAAAAAAAAATGCATGGCAGAAAATTAATTACATATTGCGAATATATTCTCCATGTTCCAATATATACGAATACAGATGTATTGTATATGTAAAAATAGTCAACACATATAAGTAATACACAAATAAGAGTCAGTCTACCTTCCGCTCTTCAATTATTTCTAGAACAAAAAAGTCCATCACCATGACAATAAGGGAATTGGTACAGAAGTCATCTGTTTATATTGTTTCTCAAATTGGTCATTCCAAAACTTTATCTAGAAAAATTATGTGGCTATCTATATTAACTACAGTTATAATGATATGCTGCTATCAGATATATGCGTTTTTCGATCAATATTTTAAATATCCAGTGGTCGTGGATCTTCAAATCGAGGGACAAGATGCCGTCGACTTTCCTGCAGTCACAGTTTGCAACTTGAATAGAATGAAATCAGAATACGAAGCTTGCCTTTATGATAATTCCACCGCAAGTAATTGCATGTATTTTGAGGCTGGTAAGGATATGGGTTCCTTTGCATTACCAGAACGACGGAGCATCCACGCATGTGAAATAAAGTTCAAAGGAAAGCATCGCAAAAACACAGATGCCGCCATCGAATTCCTCCAGCACTATTCTAATCTGGAACTCACGAAGCGAGAACTGTTCGGCCACCAGTATTCAGATATGATTAAAGCTTGCTTATTCAACTGGATGCCTTGCAGTTTCAAATTGGATCCTGTGTTGAGTTTCCAGTATGGCAACTGTTTTACTTTCAAAGCAAAAGCACCCTATATTCAAAAGCCTTGGAAAGCAACGTCTGCAGGATCAAGAGGTGCCTTGGAACTGATCCTGGATGTGAAACCGCAGGAGTACGTTCCAATTTCTCACACCATAGGAATGAAGATTGTGATTCATAATCCGAACGACATGCCTGATCCCGAATCAGACGGTGTCAGTATATTCCCAGGGTACGAAACCCACATTTCTTTGAGGCAATCTGTAATAAGAAGGCTCCCAGCACCTTATAAGGATGAATGCATTTCATATACAGATAATCCTTTACTGCAAAGCCAGGCACAATGCATGCAGGATTGTTTGCAGGAATATAATTACAAGCAGTGCGGTTGCGTGGAACCGTCATTGCCTACAAAATCCAATATGAGACATTGTACTGTGACGAATACAACTGAACTGTGCTGCTTAGACGCTGTCATAAATGATCTCGCCAGCTATGGGGCAGATTGCAAGTGCCCATTTCCGTGCCTGACCACTTATTACAACGAACGTTTAACAATGGCTAAATGGCCATCGAAAGCTTTCTTTCTAAAAGGAGTGTACAATTCAACTGCTGAAGACATTAAGGCTTTTAGAAAAACACATGTTAAAGTCAAAATTTTCTTCTCCACTCAAGAAAGAATTGAATATGTGCAGAAACCAGTATTTTTAGAATCCGAAGTGTTCAGCCATTTGGGAGGAGAATTGAATTTATGGCTTGGTCTTTCAATAATCGTAATATTTGAACTTATCGAGGCCCTATTGTACTTCATAAAGGGTAAAAGTAGAGTTTTTTAAGCATAATCCCTTTTGTACTGCATAATGGGTAAAAGTAGAATATTATAAATATAAGCCTTTTTGAACTTCCTAAGGAGTAAAAGTAGAGTATTATGTATAACCCCTTTTGTACTTTATAAAGGGTAAAAGTAGACTATTATAAATATAAGCCCTATTGTACTTCATAAGGAGTAAAAGTAGAGTCTTATAAGTATAAACTCTTTTGTACTTCATAAAGAGTAAAAGTAGAGTCTTAGAAGTATAAGCCCTTTTGTAGTTCATAATGGGTAAAAGTAGAGTATTATAAATATAAGTCCTTTTGTACTTCATAAAGGGTAAAAGTAGAGTATTATAATTATAAGCCCTTTTTTACATCATATACAGTAAAAGTAGAGCATTATAGAGATATGTTTACATATGTTTATCCATATATTTACAACAATCCCTACCTGAGTTTTTCTTCCTATTTTACTGATAAAAATATTTCTTATCCTGTGTTACGACTGTAACAGATTCTTCTCACCAATAAATTCAGACTGGAGTTCCCCAAGGTTCAATAGTTCGTCCATTTCTCTACATTCTTTACATAAATGACGTTCAGCAAATTTATAACGTGAAAAATGGGGTCTGAATGGCCGAGTGGCTAGCGCTCTGGCGCCCGGTACCACAGGTTTCGGGTTCGAGTCCCGGCGGTGCCATGGTTGTTTGTAGTGGTTCGGAATCCACTTTAAAAAGTAGGTCCCGGTCTAATAGGATCGTAGAGCGTTGCGGGGGCATTGTTACTCCGCGTCCGTGGCTTATCTTCAAGTTACACGCGCCCCCTGGGTCATGCAAAGTGAGAAAGTCTGTGCAGCACTTGCCTTAAGGCATCTAAGACCAAGCTGTCTGTGTTTGCCAGCTGCATTAGAAAGAAAAACGTGAAAAATCAGTCTTTTTGCAGATGATACAGCACTCCTCATTCAAGGTCGTAAACATTTTATCATTAGTAAAAACCTTCAGAATTATATTAATCAACTTGAACAATGGCTTATTAAGTGATAAATTCAATTAAACTTTGAGAAAACTGTAGCAGTGCTATTCACGCGTAAAATGTTTCTAAACATTCCTTCTATCAAAATTTATAATAATCCTATTAATTGGACTGGGCAGGCTAAATATTTGGGCGTAATCTTAGATCGTAAATTGAATTATGTGAATTAGTGTCTTGTCAAAGTATTAATTTTTTCAATTCTCCTCGCTTCTAGTTCTCCAATTTACCTTGGCTGCAGTATTTTCATTTTGTTTTATCATTATTTACGTTCTTTTGAAGCTAGCCTTTTTATAATAATTCGATGCTCTTAATTTTTTCTCTTTTAAACTTTAATTCCTTACTTAAAAATTACAATAACATTATAAAAAATTATGTATATATAATTAATATAGTACTATGCCCAAAAAGTAAAACCAATTTTCAATTTAAATTTCCCGAGCATATGGAATTTTATTTTTGTTTCTTTTTTAGGTTGTTGGCACTGTCCTTGACATCTGTGCGAAATTTCACGTCAAAATATTCATTAGTGTTTGAGTTACGCTTGGCTTTGTGAGAAGCTAAAAGTGATTTCGGCGATTTTTGAAATCTCTGAATTAATTGAGGAAAGAACTTGCATTACATTTTGTTTGCGTAGTGAATATTCGTGTGCAGAAACGTATAGAATGTTGCAGAAGGTATTCGGTGGGCAACCTCTATCGGAAAGAAATGTTTACAAATAGTATAAACAGTTCAAAGAAGATAGAAAATGCGTTGAACACGAAGAGCGCTCTGGTCGACGAAGCTCACGTCCAAAAAATTAAAGATTTGATGCTTGCATACCGTCGATTTACAATTAGAGACCTTGCTGATGATGTTGAAATTACAGAAGGAACGGTCAATTCCATTTTAAAATAAGTTTTGGGCATCAAACGTGTCAAATCTCGATTGGTAACGAAAAAACATCTTTTGGAAAAACATCGTCGCGTTGAAGTGTGTGAAACAATACTTTCTGACTATCAGGACAAGCTGAAATACATCCTAACTGGAGATGAGACATGGAGTCATGCTTACGACCAGGAAACAACAGATCACTCGAGCGAATATCGTGACAAAGGTGAAGCAAGTACCGAAAAGAGCTCACCAAAGTCGCTCAAAAATCAAGGTCATGCTGACTGTTTTTTTCGATTACCGTGGTGTGGTGCATTATGAATTCATTCCGCCGGGTGAAACTGTCAACAAGGAATATTGTTATGCGTCTTTTGCATGAAGCTAAAGAGGCCAAAAAAGAGGCTACATTTAGGGAAAGACAACTCTTGGTTTTTGCATCACTATAATGAGCTAGCTCACACTGCATTGAAGGCTCGTTCCCACCGAGGCGAGAGACGTGAAGATTCAAGAGGCAAGCGACAAAATCTTTCGCCCCCTTCACAGCGAAACGTCAGAAATAGCATTACGCCTAGTGAAAAACCGCTTCGAGTTGAAAGTTGGTCAACTCGGAGCGGCGGACTGCAAACCGGTTTCAGGCGACCGCGGTGAGGCTAGTGATTGGTCAAATTTTTTCGCTTGCATCTTCTCGCCTTGGTGAGCACGAGCCTTAATTCTTCTTGACGTTTTCGCCAAAAATGAAACCCATGTCTTTCCACAACCATCGTATTCACACCGTGCGACTTCTGGCTATTCCCTAAACTCAAAAGACCACTCCGGGGACATCGTTTTGAGTCGATTGAAGAGATTCAACGTGAATCGGCGCTCGCTTTGAAGGCCATCCCGGCCAATGACTTTTTAGCATGCATTGATTTGGTTTGGTTTGTCGCTCTGCGGTCATCTTGTGCACACTTTTAGGCTAAACAGACCGAGACCTACAGTTTAAAGTGGATTCCGAACCACTACAAACATACTTGGCACCGCCGGGACATAGCATGCATTGAGGATTGGAATAAACGTTGGCATAAATGCATTGTGTCCGGAGGGGATTACATTAAAGACTATGAACTTAATTTGGAAGAATAAATAAAGAGTGTTTGAAAAAAATAATAATTGGTCTTACTTTCAGGGCACAGTAGTATAAGCCTACTCTATCCTTGCGAAGGCCAAATTGCACCCAAAAAAAAAATCTAAAATCTTGCATTTGGCGCGATTGTCTAGGTCCTATCCATTGTGAACCGTCTCAACCAGATCGAGCTGTCATAGCAGTCTTACATTGCGATCTACTATACCCTAAAGCATTCCAAAGGCCAATGACGTATTCATTAAACTTATTGTTTGAACAATATATAATTTAAAGATCGTATAATAAAATATTAGTACTTTACATTGTACATCAATTCATGGTAAAAGCACAAAAATATTAATTATATTAATTTCTTTTGAAATATTATTAATTTCCAATAAATGATCTATATTAATGATATTTGCTTTTCTTAAATAAGAGATGCTTTTATTAAGCTTTAATCCAATTTTGGGAATCTTTTCATTTTCTATTTGTTTTAAATTTTAAAATTATTTCTTTGTTAGGAATGCCCGTATTTTCAATAGTTAATATTTCTAAACAAATAAATTATTGTCACTCAATAATGAATAACTGGGATTAGTTCTTGTTTGAAATGGTAAAGTATTTATTCATTAAAATTAAAAACAGCAGTATTATTCAAACGTTATTTTCCTGTTAAACTTATGATCTACTGTTAAACAAAAATGTAACTTTGATCATTCTATTAGATAAGCGTACACAGGGAAATTGAAATTATAAATGAAATGAAAATTTATCCTTTTAATATTGTTATGCAAAAATTTAATCAGGTATAAAAAAATGTTTTGTTCAATCAAATTATCGCTGCTGTTACCACAGTAACGCGACGCTGAACATCATCCATTGTGGTTGCTACGCAACAGAAGAGTTTTGTTCAGTTCCCAAATCGTTTCATCTATGAACAGCAGTCATGGTAAGCGGTGTGTCATGGTGTGTACCTAATTGGACGGTGATAACGTCAGGGGATTCCTGATTGCTGCAAGTTTTGCTCATCTCTTTTCCTTTAATATGATTTTTGAATCAGACAATACCTACGTCGCATACACACTTGGAAACAAGATTTCCATTCGTTGCCATGGCAACGAAATACGGGTTGACAATATCGATCATCCAGTTGTAAACAGCGCCATCTATTGAAAAACGCAATTTTTCACTTTCTTGAAAGGCCAATCAATAAATACAATTCTTATGCTTTACTACCACATTTTCAAAGCTGTTATTTATACAAGCGGAATAATTGACTGAAATTGTTTTGCATGATGTATTTATTAGAGATTGCTGTCTTGAAAGATGAATGATGATCTGGGTACCCTATTATAGTAAAGTCGTGTGTTGTTAGTGCCGCTGTGGTGTTAATGTTACTAGCATCCAGATCATTACTGTTGATCATGACATGGCATGATTTAAATATAAATATCTTAAAAACAAGATTTCAAATAACGCCATATATTTCAAAAAAATTCCATTTTCTCTAAATGCCAAATATACAAAAAAAAAAAAAAAAAAAAAAAAAAAAATTCCTGGGATTTAGTACCACTTTTTTAAAAGAATTTAATTATATAAATTAAACAATTTAGGAACACCTTTCTGTTCTTCAAGGAAGCAGTCTCTTTGTAGGTATTCAAAATTGTCTGGTGATCGGGCAATTGTGCTATCTTAGATTCGCGCGTTACCAGCAACGCCGTTGTAATAACACTACTATAGCGTATGACATGCAGCTATTGCAGCAGAAAGTTTGAATGTGCTCCGATAACTGCAAGTTCTCGCGAAATGAGTTGGGATATAGGATATTTCAGTCGGAAGGGGGCGTCTCGATCGCTTGCTGAGTAGTTGGTTGATGAAATTTTGTTATCTTATTCTCGTCCAACTGAGAGACGAGTGACTTTGGCGAACCCATTAAAAAGCTGTTTGTCCCACCGGAAAATCGTGTATCGAGCCCGCTCCGACAGGGGTCGGATTTCTCCGCACATCAAACGGATTCTCACGGACTCCATTTATGATCAGCTGTTCCTCACAGCCAGAGACGAAGCGTGTCGTTTTTCGGGAGCATTCGGCAACGCTAGGGGCCTGAATGGCCGAGTGGTTGGCAACCTGGCGCTCGGTACCACAGGTTTCGGGTTCAAGTCCCGGCGGGGCCATGGATATTTGTAGCGGTTCGGATTCCACTTTAAACTGTAGGTCCCTGTCTGTTTAGCCTAACGAGTGGGCAAGATGATTGTAGAGCGACAAACCAACTGGCAACGCTAAAAGAGAAAGCCTTCCGCCCCGTACTCGAAAAGTTTATCTTCTCTCAAAAGACTTGGAGTAGCGCTCTGTTTTATTTCATTAGAGCATTCAGATATTAGCAGGCCGGAAGGCAAATTGCTAGCATTAAGTCTGGTGTACAATTAGTTATGTTGTAAAGTCGTTTGTTGTACTACAGCTCCTAGAATGCTTTCACAACATCTAGGCATAAAATTCCTATTGATTTGACACCCGATAGTAATTTCGAGATTTAGTTTGGTTTGTCGCTCTACAGTCACTTTGGGCCCACTGCCGGCGAATTAGACCGGAACCTACAGTTTCGAACTCTGAACCACTTGTGGTACTAAAGATCAGGGTGCTCGCCAATTGGTTACCAGTCCGCTATAGAAAATGCGAGAAATTCAATGCTACTGTAGAATTTGTGTATAGAAGTCCTTATCAATTTTGAGCTGAAAATATTTAATATATTTATATATATATATAAATACATACAATATCAATATTTAATATATAATGTAGTGTTTGCACATATAGTTTTTTTTTTCTTTTGTAATTTTATATATTTTTAAAAATTTAGAATTAATATATTAATATTGCTTAGTAGTATTAAGCATTCAAGATCTGGATTCTTTCAACATAAATTTTGTGATTTATGCAGAGCAGAGTTAGATAATAGATTAACTCTTTGGGTGGACCATATGAGAGCAATTTAGTTTTGGCATTCAATTTTTAAATCCTTTTTCGTTCATTGGAAATAAAGCATTAAATAATAAACTATTAACGTTAAAGAGAAATAAAACGTCTTTTTATAAATGAAAAATTAACGAAATTTTTATTTTTATGGATTTAAACACATTTATGTGGATGCACACTTTTCAATAGATTGATAAAAATACATTGATAATAAAGCATTTCACATATATTACAAAAAAATTAATTAAGTTATTAATTAGTTAAAAAATTAAAAAATTTTTTTTAACACACTTTGCTCATTACTTCACTGTCTTTTGAAAGTTGGTTCAATATTGAGGTTAACTAAATATTTTATAAAATAGCCTAGTTTTTAAATAAAATGAATATTATGTATCGTTATTTTATTTTTAAATACCAGTGAAGTTTATTCGGCTATGGTAGGCGTAATATTTCTTCTGCAAATATTGACAAATTCAAATTTCTCTTATTTTTAGCATTCAGATATTTCAGATATTTTCGAATAAAAATGCAGAGAGAAATGTTCTATTACTTTAACGGAGCGATTAATATAATTAAGCTTAATCATTAATTTAATGAATTATTTGAGACATTATTAAGGGTTTTTAGATATTATTTAGGATATTATTAAGGATTTAATTTATTATTTAATACTTATATATACAATTCAATAACAAACATAAATTAAAGTCTTGAAATGTTTTAGAACAAATTAAAATTTTAAGCATGTTTAATTTTATTATTGAATAATTATTATTACATAAAATCTAAATTTAAAATTACTTAAAATTGCATTTAAAAATTTTACATTAATTAAAATGTTAGTTTAATTGTTTTAAGAAGAGAAATTCTTAGTCGATTTTATTGTTATCTTGAAATTCATGGACAAATTAATTTAAGCTTACATCAATAAATTAATTAAATGTACCTTCTTTAAAATAAAAAAAAAATTATTACTCTTGGTGCAAAAAATATTAATTTATTTAATTTCTAGAATTCTATTATTAGAATTCTATTATTTCTAGATATAAAATAGCAGTAGATTTTCTGTTAAAAAAAAAATGTGCTTATGAAATTCATTTCGAGTCATAAATGGGAAATAAAGAATTGCTTTAATCCTTCAAATGATAGATTACAGATAATTTGCAAATTATTATTAAAAAGAAAATTGTTTTAAAATTTGAATATTTAACAACATAATTCAAAATTTTTTTAGAAATTTAAAAACTATATGCATGTTGTTCAATAATTTACGCATGTAAAATATTAATAAATTTTAAATTTTGTTTGAAATAGTTATTGTAGAAAAATTTATTTGAATTTATTCACAAACGAATTACTTATCCTATTTGTTCGTATTAATAACAATAGATGGCGCTACAATACAGAAAAACTACTTTAAAAAATTTTTCTCCCATGACAAATGTTATTGATTTAACCATTAAATCATATCGCCGGTACAAGGAAAATATCTCATTTTTTGGCGCAGAAATGCATAATACGCCGTTTTCGTAGCAAACTGTGGCAAGAAATGCATTTTTGTGTTGATTATCATCCCTGCACTCTGTTATTTTATTGTGGGGGGGGGGGGAAGGGTAGGCAAGGCATATTCATATTATATTCTCTTAAATATTCCGTAGAACAAAAAAAAATTATACGTAATTTTTATTTTAAAAAGTATTTGATATTTTAATAAGCACATTTTTTCATCTATTCGGAACTTTAAATAAAATTTTTATGCTTCACTACCACTCTTTTTTACAAATAAAGTTATTTAAATTTCGCCAATTGGCGAGCTTCCGCGAAGGGATTAATTTCATTCTTAGGATATGTTCATAAGGGTGCCTATCAAATGGGTAACCCATGTTTAATTAAACAAAGTGTTACCTGCATATTTATATTATTTATACTTATTAGGGAAAGCAAACGGTTAGTGGGCTTGATCATTGCAATGTTGCCACATCTGAAGATTAACTGAGCAGCAAAGTTTTTGTCAGGAATTAATGCATTTCAATTAACGCAAGTAATTAAATGTAATATTTTTTTTCAATAAATAATTGTTTTTTTTTAATAATATTTATTTTTCTTAAATAAGAAATGCTATCATTAAGTTTTAACCTAATTTTGGGAAACTTTTCAATTCATATTCGGTTTAAATTTTTTCTGGGTTAAATATGTTCGCATTATGCAATGGTTTGCATTTCTAAGTAAATAAATTATTGTCACTCAATATTGAATAACTGGGATTAGTTCTAGTTTGAAATGGTAAAATATTTTAATCTGAAAAATTAAAAACTACAGTATTATTGCAATGTTATTTTACTGTTAAATATTTACTGTTGAGCAAAAACGTAATTTTTATCAGTCTATTGGATTAAGCTTAGACAGGGAAATTCAATTTATAACATGAAAATAAAAATTAGGCTTCTAATATTGTTGTGAATTTTTTAAAAAAAAACAACATTTTGTACAAAAACAATAGAATTCTTGTTTTATTTGTTGTAATTTTTAAACCTATTGATTGAATACAAAAGTGAATATTTTAAGATTATTTGCAACAAGTTCTCCCTTTCAGTTTCTCAAAGAAAAATTAAATAAGGCCAGACATATTATGTAGCACCAGGAAAGTCCTGATTTGATACCACTTTGCTTTGATGGTGTTTTTATGTAAAAAGTTTTTTCACAATAAAAACAATACGATCCTATCCAATTCTATTTTTTCCAAACAATCCTATTTTTTCAAGGATGGAGGTTTAGTCCGAATGGATGGTCACTCCGAAAATCTACAACGAATAAAACAATATGAGATGCGTCACATGTACATGATTAAATTATCGCTGCTGTTGCCACACTAACGCGACGCTGGATGTGATCCATTATGGTTGCTACGCAACAGAAGAGTTTTGTTCAGTTCTCAAAATGTTTCATCTAATATGAAAAGAAGTCATGGTAAGTGTTATTTGACGGTGAATGCCTAAGGGGATTCTTGATTGCTGCAAGTTTGGCTAATCTCTTTTTTTTTTTTAATATGATTTTTGAATTAGATAACACATACGTCGCATACATACTTGGATGCAAGATTCCCCTTCGTAGCCATGACAGCAAAATACGGGTTGTCAATATCAATCACCGAGTTGCAAACAGCGCCATCTATTGAAAAACGTAATTTTTTCACTTTCTTGAAAGGCCAATCAATAAATACAATTATTATGCTTTACTACCGCATTTTTAAAGCTGTTATTCATATAAGCGGAATAGTTGGCTGAAACTCTTTTGCATGATGCATTTATTAGAAATTGCTGTCTTGAAAGATGAATGATAATCTGGGTACCCTGTTATAGTAAAGCCCTGTGTTGCTGGTACCGCTGTGGTGTTAATACTACTGGCGTCCAGATCATTACGTGCGATCATAACATGATCGATAACTGATGATCTGGGTACCCGGTTATAGTAAAGTCATGTGTTGCTAGTACCGCTGTGGTGTTAATGCTACTGGCGTTCAGATCATTACGTACGATCATAACATGACAGGATTAAAATGTAAATATCTTAAAAACCAAGTTTCAAACAACGTCACTTATTAGAAAAAAGAAAAAAAAAATTCCACTTTCTGTAAATGCCAAATATACAAAAAAAAAATTCTTGTCCTTTAATACCACTTTTTTAAAAGAAATTATTTATATAAATAAAACATTTTAGGAAGACCTTTTATCTTGTTTCTTTCTATCGGTGTATTTAAGATTGTATGGTGATCGGGCAATCGGGCTGTTTTAGAGTAGCTTGTTGCTAGCAACGCTATAGTAACAACACTACTATAGCGTATAACATGCAACTATTGCAACAGAAATTTTGTGTGTGCTCCGATAACTGCAAGTTTTTGAACAAATAGTTGGGAAAAAGGAGATTTAAGTCGGAAGAGGGCGCCTCATACGCTTGCTGAGTAATTGGTTGAAGAAGTTTTGTTATTTTAGCCTCGTCCGGATGAGAGACGAGTGACTTTCGCGAACCAATTAAAATCTTGGTTGACAGAACCCTACCAGAAAATCGTGTATTAAGCCCGTTCCGACAGAGGTCGGATTTTTGCGCACGTTAAAGGGATTCTCGCGGACCCCATTTACAATCAACTGTCCCTCACAGCTCTTTTTCGCTCTCAGATGGAGACTCTCGAAGCCACACACCCAAAACACGAAAAGTTTATTTCTCTCAAAGGACTTGGTGTGGAGCTCTGTTCTGTTTATTCTTTCAGAGATTAGCAAGCTGTAAGGCAAATTGCTAGCAATAGGATTGCTGTAAAATAATTCTGTTGTAAAGTCGTCTGTTGATAAAAGATACGTTCAAAGATTAGCAATCCGTAAGGCGAATTGCTATCATTAAGTCTGTTGTACAAATAATCATGTTTTAAAGTCGTCTGTTGTACTAGAGCTTGTAGAACGCTTTCACAACATCTTACACAAAGGGCCTGAATGGCCGAGTGGCTAGCGCTCAGGCGCTCAGTACCACAGGTTTCAGGTTCGAGTCCCGGTGGTGCCATGGATGTTTGTAGTGGTTCGGAGTCCACTTTAAATCGTAGGTCACGGTCCTAATAGGAGCGTTGCGGGGGCATTGTTACTCCGCATCCGTGGCTTATCTCCAAGTTACAAGCGCCCCTGGGTAATGAGCATCCAAGACCAAGCTGTCTATTTGTTTGCCTGCTGCATTAGAAAGAAAAAAAAAATCTTAGGCAATTAAAATGTCCTGCATTTTAATGAGACTTTTATATACACAGGATTAATCATGTTTTTCAAACTCATTTTTCACCTACGTAGACCTTATATATACGACGAAAAATAATTTAATAAAATTATGAAGGAAGAATTTGTTGATGTATTATTGTGTTGGACAACTAGAAATTGTTTTTGTAAAATTGATGAAAAAGTATTTAATTTGCACATTAAACATCTCCTTATAAGTTTCCGTTACCAAAATATTAAATTATTATTTATCACTTAGCACATTTCATAATTGTTGAAAATTTCATCTGCATCCCGGACTCGAACCGCCACTTTGTAGCAGATTCCGAGTTACACAGGATTCATAAATTGGATTTCTCCAATTACACGTATAACCTGAAAAAAAAATTCGGAATGACAGAATACATTTGTGGAGATCTTTCTAAATAAATCTATCCCACATTTTTCTAACTCGATAGAATATTTTCATTAAATCTTGTAAAAAAAATGGCAATTTTAAATGATTATCTTCAATAATTTTTAAATTAAAATGTAAAATTCTGTTTATGTTTCTGCAGACACTTATATTTTATTTTCTGTAAAATTTGGAAATAGTTGTTTCTATGAAGTATAGATTAAATGAATAAAATTCGAATATATTGTGAAATAAATTAATATATTAAAAAATTAATGAATAAATATTTTTTATTATTATTCTGTTCGACAACTAAAATTTTTTTTTGAAATGCCGATTTAAAGATATCTAATTTGTACATTACGCCTCTCATTATAAGTCTCTGTTAACAAAATATTTATGTATTTTTATCACTTAGCACACAATATAATTGCTGAAAATTTCATCTGCGGTTACGGACTCGAACCGCTGATTTGTAACACATTCAGCATGACTTAGGGTTCATAAATTGGATTTCTCCATTACACATACAAAAGGAAAAATTGGGATTGACCGTTTAAATTTGTCGAGGTCTATCTAAAGACATCTATCGCATATTTTTCTGACTCTATAGAATATTTTCATTAAATCTTGAAAAAAAAAATGGAGATTTGAAATGATTATCTACAATAATTTTTTAATTAAAATGTATTTCAAAGAATGCAAGAAAACAAAGTAAAATAAATTATTTAGGAATTTAAAATTATCTAATTTTTAGAATGTTGATATGTTTTAAATTGATTGGCAGTTTAAGCACTATTACATTAAATCTCTGAGACTATACAGTGAATACTTTCTGCAGATACTTACATTTTATTTTTTGTAAGTTTGTGAAATAATTGTTGATCTTAAGTATTGATTAAATGAATAACAGGCAAATATATTGTGAAATATAGCCAGAACGTATGGAAAATTTCTCTAGTAATAAAAATAAAAAAAAAGTTAAGAATTTCTTTGATATGAATATATTGTTAGAATTTAATTCCAAGTATAAAATAAATCAATTTCGTTCTGTATTTAATCTACTATTATTTTTTCTTTTAAAATAATAGTTTAAATTTTTTATATTGAACCTCCCAAATTATTTTATTTTTCTTAATTACTATGACACAATTTTGAATGATTGAAAATATTTTAATCTATTTATATTGAACAAAACAACATATTTTTAAATGTATATCAGTGAGAAACAAAAAACTATAATAGAAATAAAATCTAAAGTGCAGTTTTTAGTCTTCGGACGGAATAATCTATCGATACATTCATGATTTCTTAATTCGCAGGTGAACGTCCATAGCTGCAAAAAATAAATGAATAGTTTAAAAAAACTAAAAAAACACGCTTTTAGAGTTAATCAATCTAAAAAGTAAATATAATTGTTAACATAAGAATAAAATGACTAACGAGAAAATGAATGTCACTGTTCTAAAAGCGTGGGGTGCTCGATATCAATCGTTATAATTTTTCACTAGTTTCATTCCGAAATACAGAGTTACTTTAAAACTATCATACAAAGCACCCCACGCTTTTGGAACAGTGACATTCATTTTCTCGTCAATAATTTTATTCTTATGTTAACAATTATTTTTTACTTTTTAGATTTATTAACTCTAAAAGCGTATTTTTTTAGTTTTTTTAAACTATTCATTTATTTTTTACTTTTTAGTTTGATTAACTCTAAAGGCGTGATTTTTTAGTTTTTTTAAACTATTAATTTATTTTTTACTTTTTAGTTTGAATAACTCTAAAAGCATGTTTTTTAGTGTTTTTAAACTATAATATTTAAATGAGGGCCCCGTACGGAGGAGTGGAACTATAGTTCTTACAATAATGTAATTGTGAGTAAAACAAAGGCTAAATGCGAATATGGCGAGCCAGCCAGGATTGGAACAGGGAATCTCCTGATCCGTAGTCAGGCGCGTCATCCGTTGTCCCACGTAGGTTTAGATGTCTTTACTGAATACTTTCATTCTACATGGGTTAAATTGCTCTTCATAAGTTAAAATAAAATCTCTAATCCTGGCGATCCCAATCATGATGAGATAATAAACTTATCAAACTATTTTAGTGTCGTCGGTCCTTGATAAGTCTACAACGTTTAAATTAAATCTGATCGCTTAAAGTAGGGCAAAATCGAGCCCAAAGTGTCAGTTACAAACAAACATACAGATGAAACTAATACACTGAAGTGACAAAAGTCATGGGATAGCAATATGCAAATTTTCAGATGGCAGTAGCATCGCGTAGAACAGGTATAAATGCGCAGTGCTTTCATTTCTGTTCAAGTTATTCATGTGAAGAGGTTTTGACGTGATGATGACCGCACGACGGGAATTAACAGACTTTGAACGCGGAATGTTAGTTGGAGTTAGACGCATGGGTCATGCCATTTCGGAAATCGTTAGGGAATTCAACATTCCCAGATCCACTGTGTCAAGAGTGTGCTGAGAGTATGAAATGTCAGTCATGACATCCCACCATGGACAGCGCAGTGGTCGACCGCCTGCATTTAACGACCGAGACCGGCGACGTCTGCAAAGAGTCGTAAATTCTAACAGACAAGCGAAACTGCGTCAAATAACCACAGAAATCAATGTGGGACGTACAAGGGACTTGTCTGTTAGAACTGTGCGGAGAAATTTGGCTTTCTTGGGCTATTCCAGCAGAAGACCGACTCGAGTGCCTTTACTGACAGAACGACATCGCTTGCAGCGACTCTCGCGGGCACGTGAGCATATCGGTTAGTCCCTAGATGAATTGAAAACCGTGGCCTGGTCCGATGAGTCACGATTTCAGTTGGTAAGAGCTGATGGTAGGGTTCGAATGTGGCGCAGACCCCACGAAGCCATGGACCCAAACTGTCAGCAAGGCACTGTTCAAGCTGGTGGTGGCTCCGTAATGGTGTGGGCTGTTTTTTCATGGCATGGACTTGGTCCTCTGGTGCGACTGGACCGAACATTGACTGGAAATGCTTATGTTCAGCTACTTGGAGATCACTTGCAGCCATTCATGGACTTCATGTACCCAAACAACGATGGGATTTTTATGGATGACAATGCGCCATGTCACCGGGCCGCAATAGTTCGCGATTGGTTTGAAGAACATTCTGGACAATTCCAACGAATGATCTGGCCACCTAGATCGCCCGACATGAATCCCATCGAGCATTTATGGGACATCATCGAGAGGTCTGTTCGTGCCCAAAATCCTGCACTGTCAACGCTTTCACAATTATGGACGTCTATCGAGACAGCATGGCTCAATATTCCTGCAGAAGACTTCCAACGACTTGTTGAGTCCATGCCACGTCGAGTTGCTGCACTTCGCCGGGCGAAAGGAGGGCCGACACGATATTAAGAGGTATACCATGACTTTTGTCACTTCAGTGTATAATAGCGTATTAAAAAGAATCAACTGTTTTTTTCTGAAAGATGCCTGTAAATGTATCTTTGCAGCTTAAATAGTGTATATAAGGAGAAACAGATCTCCAGGGGAAAAAGTCAGTTACATACATACAAACATACAGGTGAAACTAATAAAAGCGTATTAAAAAGTATAGGAACGTATGTGCGTGAGCAGAACCCCTAGCGGCGAATAAAGTTAGCGACGTGTGTGATCTGCGAGAGTGAAATGCGAGTGCGAGAGCATGGCCGCGAGTGGATTTTTTATTTAATGAATAGTTAACAAAATTACTCTTTATTTAAAGTACATTAATAAATACATCCATTATTGAATTGGATACATTTCAGTAATGGACAGATGTATTTATTAATCTCTTTCGTATTTTTTAAAAGCTGACCATTTTTCTTTAACCACCTTGCAATTTCAAATGCTTTGATATTCCTAGCACCGAATATTTTAAAGAAAAGTATTGTAACATTTTTAAAGGATTTCATATAAAATTATGATTGCTAAATTATTTAATAGCACAAATATATATATATTTATAGTATTTTTTATAGGTATGATTTATTTTTATTTTATTTATACATGCTATTTTTACAATAAATGTGTTATTTAATTAAAATACAAATTATTGTTAATAAACGGTAGAAAGAAATAAAAGAATCATTTAAAGTTTAAAATTATCACATCATATGAGTTTCGATTGAATCAAAAAATGATGCTTATATCTTTATTATCTTATACCTTATTACTATTTGTATAAGCAAAAGTATTATTTTAAGTTTTAAAATTAAATCTAAAATTATATGCACCCAATTTTTGAAAAAACACAAAACGTAATAAACCCAAAATATACAAAAAAAAACCCAATATGTTATGCATAAGGAAAACAAAGAATGATAACATATAGGTAAATAAGGGATAAATGTCATATGTTTTTAAATATTGTCTAATAAATCTTATTTTTGAGAATTCTATTATTTCTAGATATAAAATAGCAGTAGATTTTCTGTGGAAAAAAAAATGAGCTTATGAAATTCATTTCGAGTCATAAATGGGAAATAAAAATTTGCTTTAATCCTTCAAATGATAGATTACAGATAATTTGTAAATTATTATTGAAAATAAAATTGTTTCCAAATTTGAATATTTAACAACATAATTCAAAATTTTTTAGAAATTTAAAAAACTATATGCATGTTGTTCAATAATTTACATGTGCAAAATATTAATAAATTTTAAATTTTGTTTGAAATAGTTATTGCAGAAAAATTTATTTGTATTTATTCACAAAAAAATTATTTATCCTATTTGTTCGTATTAAAAACAATAGATGGCGCTGCAATACAGAAAACTCCATTTAAAAATTTTTTCACCCTATGACAAAAGTTATTGATTTAACAATTAAATTATATCGCCGGTATAAGTGAAATATCTTATTTTTTGGAGCAGAAATACATAAGTCACTGTTTTCGTAGCAAACTGTGGCAAGAAATGCAGGGATATTCATATTATATCTCTAGGGAAAAGGGGGTAGGCAAGGGATATTCATATTATATTCTCTTAAATATTTAGTTGCACAAAAAATTATTGTATAATTTTAAGTTTTAAAAATATTTGATATTTAAATAAGCACACTTCTTCACCTATTCGGAATATTAAAATTTAAATAAAATTTATATGCTACTCACTACCACTCTTTTTTTAAAAGAAAGTTATTTAAATTATGTAATTTTAAATTAATTGCACAGCTACTCTCCCTCTTTTTTCACTGTAATAAAGGGTGCCTATCAAATGGGTAACTCATGTTTTTTACAGCAGATTGTTATCACGTTTGGGTTTTTTTCTTACTCGTTACGGAAAGCAAAGGATTAGTGGGCTTGATCAGTGCAATGCTGGCTGATCTGAAGGTTAACTGAGCAGCAAAGTTGTTGCCAGAAACTAGCTGAGTTTAGTTATCTGTATTCCAAGCATAAAGATGAATTACCTTGCAACAATGCTCATTTACAAGTTTATGGACTCTTTGTATCTCGACGAGACGTCTGCGTGCCCAGTACTCATGTCTGACTCATTTACGCAACGCTTCGCTGAATAAATGTTCAACAAAATTTGTTTTACACATGAATCAATTTCAGCATAACACACTAATGAAACAAAGCAATTTTCAGAATTAATGTGTCAAATACAGACACACTGAAACGAAATACATTGTTTATTTCAAATAGCAACAGTAATAGTTTATAAAGAAACAGATACATTGTAAGAACTCGAAGTCGCAAATCAGGGTGACCAAACTAACTATTCAATTCAGGATAAATTCGCAATCGAAAGTAAATTGATCGGGAAATTAAATATATTCTTACGTTAGGATTTACTTAAAATGATACTTATTTTCTGTCGATCATTGAATATTTACTATAATATCACTTCCATAAGGAGTCGTCCATGACTTTAAACATTTTTTGCTTTTAACACTGGTTCACGAACATCCACGTTGAAGATACACAGGCTCAAAACAAGCGTAGGGCAGACATTTGTGTATGCAAAATATGTTTGACAAGAATTTCGACTGCGTGTCAGTGCCTTATCTTGTTTAGAATTTCCTCTGCGATTCCATAGGTGGCGCTAGCAGTCCACCAGAAAGGAAATGGCAATTAATCCAGTTTTAAAAATTGCAGTTTGAGTAACAGTTCCAATTATTGTAAGCAAAATTAGTGTCAATGCCGAATTATTTTAATATATTTATGCGTAATAAATATGCAATCGATTTGGTAGATACAACGAATATATAGTAATGGCGAAGAAGGATTCATTGTAGACTCACACTGATTTTAAAGTTAGGGTAGATCGTTGCACCAACTGAAACGCCGTAAATTGTCAGTTATGAATATTAAAAAAATGGACAAAGAAAGAAAAAATGAGAGGAAATATACTTTTACTAAATCTTCCAAGTACAGTTTTGTCGAAATATATTCATCGTTTTGTCGACCAAATATTATAATCTATACTAAATATTTGTATTATTGCATATAAAATTATAAATTCTTATAATAGCTTTTGTTCATTCATGAACATATGGAAACAGGTCCGTAAATAGTGAGTTAATTGCGCGTGTTAAACTTCCATTCAGTTTTCTCGCAATAACAGAAAATTCAAAAAGCTATAGCCCTTTCCAATAGTAAAAAACAGGATCTTTTGATGGATGCCATCTGTGGGATTTTTTAATTTTTCATGCTACATTGACAATTTTTTGTAATTTTTCTTTTGAATTCCATTTTTTAATTAATTTGTATTAATAAAATTTATTTAAAGGAATTTTTTTATATAAGCAAAAAAAAAAGAAGAAGGAGTTCGTAAAAGCAGGTTTCATGATACTGTATTTGGCCAATGTATCGAAAATAATTATTGTGTGAGTTAAACTTCCATTCAATTTTCCCACTGTTACAGAAAAGTCAAAAAGTGGTAGCGCTCTCCAGTAGTACCAAAAGGAACATCTCATTGCTGCAAATTATTTCCTAACACTTTCTTTAATTGGTTTGTCGCTCTAGGGTCATTTTCTGCACACTAGGGATCGTCAGACCGGGGCGTACAGTTTGAAATGGATTCTGAACCTCTAACAATCATTCATGTTGAAAATTATTCCGAAGAACTTGAACCACAAGACTGTAGTACCAGAGCGCCAGCCATTTGGCTAACAGGCCACGTTTTTCTTTAAAATTATTTCGACATAGACATCACTTGTACCGCAATCATATGAATATAAAGAAAGCAATGACTACAAAGTATAAATTGCCACAATAATAAATATGTCAAAATCGCCAAACGAAAAATATGTCATATTAATAATTATTATAAAACTGAATACAACTCAACCTGTTAATAGAAGACATATTTTACTTTCTTGAATTGTGAGTCTTATAAGCAGATTCCTAAACCACTACAACTCTCTTGTTGATGTTGTTTATGTGTACCCGTTTTACTATAAGCTGAATGTTTTATTGTTACATCTGAAAACGCAATATAGCAATGTTTTACTTCAAAACGAGTGAAATTTGTTTAAATTGTCTTTTAAACATAAAAGAGCATGTTGTAGCAGTGCACATTTACTAATAAATTTAAACATGGCCATCCGTTTCAATGTGTCTCCATCATTTTACAGTGTCTCCTCAAATGAATGATTTGTGGGCGAGCGAATCACTTTTCAATTTTAAGTTGCTATAGTTATTTCAAATAAGATTTTAACTTGTATATACAACAGATGGACTGAAAAGTTCATAGGCTGATACATAGATGGCGCTATTAGTATTAAATCCATATGATTTTTAGTTAGCCCTTACCGTCAACAGACACGTGTATAAATTTGACAGCTGTTGCACTATTAGTATGTGAGTTATAGCATTTTTAGTGAAGCAACTTTTGTTAGTTTGAAAAAATGGATGAAAAGGAATTTCGTGTGTTAATAAAGAATTGCTTTTTGACGAAAAAAAATACTATTGAAGCCAAGGATTGGCTTAATAAACATTATTCGGACTTTGCACCAGGAAAATCAACCGTAGAGAAGTGGTTTGCTAAATTTAACCGAGGCGAAATGAGCACCGAGGACGATGCACGCAGTGGACGCCTCAAAGAGGCTGTTACCGACGAAAACATCAAAAAAGTCCACAAAATAATTTCTGATAACCGTAAAGTGAAGTTGATTGAGATAGCTGAGATCCTAAAGATATTAAAGGAACGTATTGGACATATCGTGAAAGAATATTTGGATATGCGAAAGCTCTGTTCAAAGTGGGTGCCGCGCGAGCTCACAATCGACTCAAAACAACAACGAATTGATGATTCTAAGCAGTGTTTGGAGCTGTTCTTTTGTAATAAACCCGAATTTTTGCATCGATATGTGACAATGGATGAAACATGGCTCCATCATTTCACACCGGAGTCCAATCGACGGTCAGCCGAGTGGACTGCAAGTGATGAACACTAAAAATGCTATACATAATACACATACTAATAGTGCAACAGCTGTCAAATTTATACACGCGTCTTTTGAAAGTTAAGGCTAACTAAAAATCATATGGATTTAATACTAGTAGCGCCATCTATGTGGCAGCCTACGAACGTTTCGGCCCACCTGTTAGACATACTACTGTGCCTCAAAAAGTAAGACCAATTTTTATTTTTTTTAAAAACTCTTTATTTATTCTTCTAAATTTATTTCATCGCCTTCAAAGTAATCCCCTCCGGACACAGTGCAATTATGCCAATGTTTTTTCCAATCCACAATGCATGCTAAAAAGTCATCGGCAGGCCTTCAAAGCGCGCGGCGATTCACGTTGAATCTCTTCAATCGACTCAAAACGGTGTCTCCGGAGTGGTCTTTTGAGTTTAGGGAATAGCCAGAAGTATCACGGTGTGAATACGGTGGTTGGGGAACGATATGGGTTTGATTTTTGGCGAAAAAGTTATGAAGAATCAATGCAGTGTGAGCTGGCGCATTCAGTGTTATCGGTACCCATCAACTGGAGTGGACTTCACGTGATGAACACTGAAAATGCTATAACTCACATACTAATAG
This sequence comes from Caerostris darwini, assembly GCA_021605075.1. Lineage (NCBI taxonomy): Eukaryota > Metazoa > Arthropoda > Arachnida > Araneae > Araneidae > Caerostris > Caerostris darwini. The sequence goes on from BPLQ01008795.1 coordinate 75,186, forward strand.
TGCAACAGCTGTCAAATTTATACACGTGTCTCTTGAAGGTTAGGGCTAACTAAATATCATATGGCCTTAATACTAGTGGCGCCATCTATGTGTCAGCCTAGGAACTGTTCAGCCCTCGTGTTATATATATATATATATATACATATATATATATGTATGTATTATCGGACCCGCGAGGTTTCGCAACTGTTTAATGTGAGCATCCATGGGAAATAAATAAATAATCAGACTCCTAAAACTACAATCACACGCTAGTAAATATTTATTTGTGCCAGATTCAACCTGAGCTCATTGAGTTACTGTTACAATTGAAGATGCAATAATACGAAAATTCTACTTAAAAAAAAAAAAAAAAAAGCGAATTCTGATTAAACTCTTTTTCAAACATAAAAAAGAATTATCTTGTAGCAATGCACATTTACTTATATATTTATACACAGCCATTCGTTTCGATGTGTTTTCAATCAGTTTCAGGGTATCCTCAAAGTTATTATCAAGTGAGTTATTCAAATTAGATGCTGCTGCAGTTATTTCAAATTAGGTTTCCAGTTATATATATATTAGGGTTTAATTTGGTTTCATCGTGTTCACACGAGGACGAAACAGACCGGGACCTACAGTTTCAAGTGGTTTCCGAACCACTTGCATACATACGTGCCACTTCCAGGATTCAAACCTGTAGCACCAAACTTCAGTTCACTAAAAATCAGGACGGGATGTTCCGCCGTTTTTGTTTTTATTGTTTATCTATTTTTTCTTTATTACCTTCTTGAAATTATAATAATAATATAAAAAATTATATTTATGCATAATTTTTTGTTTTATTAATTATTAAAAAATTCGAATAATTAATTTTTAAATAAATTAATAATGTATTTATATTAATATCTTTCTATCTAATCAATGGGCTTAAAGCTTAAGAAGCTTCCCTCTCTCACAAAGCAGGAGATAGAGGCCGCAGGTTTCGGTTTCGAGTCCCGGCGGTGCCATAGATGTTTGTAGTAGTTCGAAATCCACTTTAAAATATAGGTTCCGGTCTGTTATGATCGTTGCAGGGGCTTTGTTACTCAGCGTCCGAGGCCTATCTTCAAGTTACACGCGCCCCCTGGGTGACTGTGCGACCTGGGTGCGCAAAGTGAGTAACGTCTGTGCAGCGCTTGCCTTAAGGCATCCAAGACAGCTGTCTAAATGTTTGCCAGCTGCATTAGAAAAAAAAAACATAAGTAGTAAAGTCGTTTTCTACGTGACGTCTATTTACCCAGAGTAAATTACGCAAGGTTTCTTTGAATAAATATCCAAGAAAAAAAATTTTGTTTCACACGTGAATCAACTTTAGCATTAACACACCAAATATTAATGAAACAAAGCAATTTTCAGAAGTAAAGTGGAAAATATAAATATATTATATATACAATGAAACGAAATACATTTTTAATGGATTTCATATAAAATAAGGATTGTTAATTATTTAATAGAAAAAATATATTAAATTTTCCTTCGAGTTTTGTTTTGACATGGTTTTTTTACATTAAATATGTTAGTTAATTAAAAGTCAAATTATTAATTGAGTAAGAAAATTAATCTATCATATGTTTACTAGTTATTACTATTTGTATAAGCAAAAGTGTTTTTTAATTTTAAAATTAAATGTAAAATTATATGCTTCCAATTTTAGAAAAAAAAACAAAATGTAGTACAAACAAACCAAATATGTCATGCATAGGAATGAATAATAATAACATAAAAGTAAATAATGGATAAATGTCATATGGTTTTAAACATTATTTAACAAACGTTATATTTGAGAATTCTATTATTTCTAGTTATATCATAGTGGTGGATTTTTTGTGTAAAAAAAAATGCGCTTATGAATTCAGTTTTAGTAATAAATGGGAAATAAAGATCTTCTTTTATCCTTTAAAGGTCAGATTACAGATATGTTAATTTTTATTTTAAATTTAAATATTTAACAACATAGGGGCCTGAATGGCCGAGCGGCTAGTGCTCTGGCTCTCAGTACCACAGGTTTCGGGTTCGAGTCCCGGCGGTGCCATGGATGTTTGTAGTGGTTCGGAATCCACTTTAAACCGTAGGTCAAGGTTCTAATAGGATCGTAGAGCGTTGCGGGGGCATTGTTACTCCGCAACCGTAGCTTATCTTCTAGGTTACACTCGCCCCCTGAGTAATGAGAAGTGAGTAACGTTTGTGCAGCGCTTACCTCAAGCTGTCTAAGTGTTTGCCAGTTGCAATAGAAGAAAAAAATATATTTAACAACATACAATAAATAAAAAATGGGACAAATTAATTATATAGAAAAATTCAAATTTTTTTTTACTAAATATATATATGCAGGGTGTTGAATAATTTTAAAATGTAAAATTTTGAAATTTATTTGACATAGTTAATTGCAGAATTTTTTTTTTTTATTTGTTCACAAACAAATTATTTATCCTATTTTTTCCAATATAAAAAGAATAGATGGCGCTACAATAAATAAAAACCATTCAAAAATTTTTTTCGCCCAGTGACAAAAGTTATTGATTTAACCATTAAATCATATCGCTGGTACAAGGAAAATATTTCATTTTTTGGGGCAGAGATGCATAATTCGCCATTTTCGTAGCAAACTGTGGCAAGAAATGCATCTTCGTGATGATTATCACCCTGCATTCTATTATTTTATTGTATGTTTCGGGGGGGGGGGCACATAGGCAAGGTAGGGATATTCATATTATATTCTCTTAACAATTTCGTTGCACAAAAAAATATTATATAATTTTTATTTAAAAAAATATTTGATATTTTAATAAGCACAATTTTTCATCTATTCGGAATTTTAAATAAAATTTTTATGCTTCACTACCACCCTTTTTTTTAAAAAAAAAAAGTTATTTAAATTTCGCAATTGGCGAATCCTTCTATGTCATCATGACGACGTCAGGATAAAGCTAGCAGGTGAACACCTAAAAATTTTTCCCAGTAATCCAGATCACTACCGGCTTATCACCACTTTCTTGAAAAACTCCCAGACGGAGTTTTTTGTAATCACATCAAAGAATCTAAGACCGCTAAAAGCCGTCCTGAAAGGACTCCACGTCAGTTACACTGCCGAGGAAATATCTGTTGGACTATCCGAACTTGGACTTATTATTGAACAAGTGCGCCAACTTACCTACCTCAAGACCAAGGCACTAATTCCCGTGTGGCAGTTGGTGTATAAAAAGTGTTCTGAAAATTCAAAAATTTTTCAAGTTGATAGATTGCTCCACCTCTCGGTGCGCGTGGAAAAATTCAACAGGAAGCCGGGTGCTTCCCAATGTTTTGCTTGCAATCTTTTCCATCATTCGGCAAAGAACTGCCATTACAAGAAACGTTGTCTGAAATGTGGTGGCGAGCACTACCTGAAGGATTGCACAATTCAGGACAGGATTGAAAATCCTACCTGCATTAACTGCCACCAGATGGGGCACCTTGCCGCATGGCGCGGTTGCCCGAAATTCCCGAAGCCACGCCTTCCACCCAATCGCAACGTCGAGCCGCCGAAAACAACTTTCAACAGTCGACCAGTCACGCCTGGTGTCTCCTACGCAAGTTTCTTGCGTGGGCCGCCGCCAGCTGCTCCATCAGTGATTCCCGATCGCCAAAACATCTGGCAAGATTTTGATCATGATACGGCTGCCAAAACAGTGTATATCCTACAGGAAGTTTCCAGCATTTTCAACATGCTTGGTGGTATAGACAACTATGCACAATTAAAAAATGCTAATTGACCTTTTGAAAAATTTCAAATCATCGCTAAATGTTTTAAATTAAATATTTAATTGCTTTTCCAAATTTTAATTGTACCATGCTTTCTTCGGTTTTTCCGTTTCTTTTTTCACAAATGTCTAATGTTTATTTTTATTTTTTTGCCGTGTGGACATGACCAATGCTCACTGCCTTCTTTTTTATAGTAATGTACTGTTTTTCCAATGTCTTTTACTGTAACAGATTAGGAGTTTTTCAGGCCCTATATGGCCATGGTACTCCGTGAACCAGAATGATGATGATCTATGTCATCACTACCAAGAACTCTGATCTTCAAAGTGATTATGATCAGATGAACGCCAATCTGATGCAAAAGCGCCAACTGTTGGCGGAATGGGTGAGTCGAGTTACTTGTCCTCTTGCCAACTGTAATATTCATCATAGTAATGTTAAAAAATCTAAAAGACTTGTTAACGAACTAACCAATCAAAATGATAAAACTAATGCAGCCCAAGAGTTTAAAACTCCTAATAAAAAACGTATTGCAAAAGCAAACTTCATCCCTAGCACTCAAAATTCTGTTAAGACTACTAGCAAATTTGGTACCTTGAGCACTGATGATAATGTTGAAGTAGAGGAACCCGTCCAAATTCTGAGGAAAATGCCTCCTATTATGGTTAAGCCGAAATCAAACTTAAACGAAATGCTTAAACGTTTCGATCAAGAATTTGATGGTAATGTGAATGTTAAACTAGCAGGGGAGATGTTGAAAATGTTCCCTAACAATGAAGATCAACATAGGGAAATTACTCGTTATCTTAATCAGCATGAAATTGAGTATTTCGTAACAACGCCAAAGTTTCTTCGACCCCTCAAAGCGGTTATTAAAGGCCTTCCAAAGAACACCCCCAGTGAGGAAATTAAGGAAGCGCTTGCTGAAAAAAGACTTCATCGTAGAAAAAGAAGTACAATTAACCAGGGCTAAGGATAAACAACCCCTACCAATTTTTCAGGTTACTTTCGCTCGGTCAAATAAAAATAATGAAATCTTTCAGCTCACCAAGTTACTCTATCTATCCATTGTAGTTGAAAAGTATAACAAACGTCCTCTCACCCTACAATGTTACAAATGTAACTTTTTCATCACAGTTCAAGTAATTGTGGTTTTAAAGCTAGATGCCTTAAATGTGGAGAGGAACATTCTCATAAGGACTGTCAACTTCAAGAAAAACTTGAAATACCCAAATGCATGAACTGTGGTGAGTCAGGACACATTGCTGCCTGGCGGGGATGTGCGAAATTTCCCAAGATTAAGACTAATTCCACGAAATACGCTACCATTCCAAAATTCACCCCTGCGCGACAGGTCACACCTAACTTCTCCTATGCCGCGGCTTCTAAGAATATTACTCCACAACCAATCAATACTAACTCTAATTTCACTGATGTCACCCAAAATCAACTGGGACCACTATTGAACTTACAAAACCACGCCCAATTTATTTAAAAATCTCTTCTCATAATGAAGGAATTCATTTCTTTATTCACCAGTTTAAATGACATGGATGGACTTCTCCATCAATTAAGTAACGCCAACAATAAAGCCGACAAGCTCCAGGTATTCATTAATGGCCTGGCATCTCAAACCTCCACCAATGCTCCGTAATGACCCAGTTGATTTCTGGACTCCGCATTTGCCATTGGAATTCTTGTGGTTATGGACTAAAATGTTTGACGTCACTGCTTTTGTTAATAACTATAATCCAGACTTAGTACTGCTTCAGGAAACACACCTTAAGCACACACAGACACCATACTTAATGGGGTACACTTTTCACCGCAATGATGGTCCACAAGATCCTGTTTCTGGCGGCACTGGTGTTTTCATTAAAAATTCTTTGCCTCACTCGTTATTTCCTACTCCTCAACTCATCGGGATCAAATCCACAATAGTCTCTCTCAATTTTCCTCATCTTCCCCCTCTCACAATAGCTTCTGTTTATGTTCCCAATGGCATTGCTACTACTAACCTTAATACTGATCTTAACACTCTTTTCTCACTTAACAATAGCGTCATTCTGGCTGGCGACTTTAACGCGCATCATACTGCATGGGGATGTCACAATAAAAATAGTACAGGCAATGCTCTTTATAACTATGCTTCTAACTTTAATGTTGAAATCACTGCACCTAACACCCCTACTAGAATTGGAACTAACACCACATCTATCATTGATTTTGTAGTAACTAACAATTTTCACTTCACTCATTCTATTTCCTCACTCGATGAGCTCTCCTCTGACCATAACCCAGTTATTATTGATTATAAGCTCAATTATCTAAATTTTAACATTAGTTCTAGTGTCACCACTTGCTGGTCTAAATTCTCGGATATTCTTGATGCTAATTTCATCTACTCTTCCATCCCATTAACTAATCCCTCTGATATTGAACATGCTATTTTTGAATTAACTGATAAAATCCTTTCTGCCCATAATGCTGCTTCTAAACCTATTACTACTAATAACCGTACCTATTTACCCCCTCCAATTAAAATACTCATCACTAACCGTAATAACGCTCGTAAATACTGGCAAATTTATCGCGATCCTCATAGTAAAAATCTATATAATCATCATCAAAATATCTTACGTACAGCAATTGCCACATATAAAAATGACTGTCAGGATCGCAAACTGCAAACCGTCAATGTTGAAGATGGATCCATGTGGAATTTCTGTAAAATTTTAGGAAAAAAAAGGACTAAAATAACTTCTCTCCAAACTTCGCAATCCACTGTTACAACAACCACTGATAAAGCTGAAGTTTTAGCTACAACTTTACAGGATCAATTTAAAGAAAATGAAACTAACAACACTAACATTGTAACTGAAGTAGAAAACACCATTACTTCCTTTCTCGCCCAACCTCATAATAACGATGATTTTCCCAACACTAAAGCTTCCTTCATAATAAACTGCATCACTAATCTTAAAATCGGTAAAACCCCTGGCTTAGATCGCATTACTAACTTTTACGTCGAAACCCAGGTTCCCCTGCCTAGGGGAGGTCAACGCCCTATGTCCAGAAAAACATCCTGTTTGTGGGGGTGTCTGGCGGGGGGTGAGGGCCAGGGAAAGAAAGAAGGAATGTAAGTAAAACGAGTTGAAACTCAGCGACAAAAGAGAATGGTTGTGTTGGCAGTCGATCCTCGAGCGCGATGACTGCATAAACAAAGGAGTTGAGCAACTGCGACCAAAGAGAAAGGTTGCGTGTAGCAGGGCATCTTCGAGTCTGATGGCTGCATAATTAAAAGAGTTTAACTTCTGTAACCAACGAGAAAGGTTGCGTGTGGCAGTCCATCCATGAGTGCGATGGCTGCATAAACAAAGGAGTTCAATCAGTGTAACCCCAGAGAGAGGTTGTGTGGTCAGTTCCATCTTCGAGTTTGATGACTACCAAAATAAAGGAGTTTTATTTAATGTCCATTAGCATTATTTTCATTATCTGTGTATGTGTCATTATTGGAGTTTGTTTCTTGTGTGAGCTATCGAACACTAACAAAATGCTTAAAAATATTCCTTTTAAAATTGTTCTACAAATTTGCAAAATAACCGATGCCATCCTTTCTACTAATCACTTTCCTAAGAATTGGAAGACTGCTCGCATTCTTCCAATCCTTAAACCCGGCAAAGACCCAACCTCTCCTAACAGCGACAGACCCATCTCTCTACTCTCCTGCCTAAGTAAACTAATTGAACGCGTAATTGTTAACATCCTAAATGAAGAATCTGATAAACTTAACATTTTAATTTCGCAGCAATTCAGGTTTACCAAAAACTTGTCAACTACGCATCAACTTTATAATCAAACAGAAAATATTTCAGAAGGGTTTTCATGGAAACTCGACACTGCAGTAGTTTTTCTGGATGTCGCTAAGGCGTTCGATCGTGTTTGGATCAATGGTTTAATATATAAAATGATAAAATATCAATATTCTACCTACTTAATCTGTACCATTCACAATTATCTTATAAACAGAAATTTTGTTGTTTCTGTAGATAACACTGATTCTAAAAACTGTCATATCCTTGCCGGTGTTCCTCAGGGCTCGATCTTGGGACCATTTTTGTTTAACATATACACCAACGACATCCCACAAGATCACAAAATTAAATTAACACTCTACGCGCACGATACTGCTATTATCACACAGGGGCGAAACATAAACATAATCAGGAAAAACTTACAAAACTACATACACACGCTTGAAAATTGGCTCATTAACTGGAAAATAAAACTTAATGTCGCGAAAACTGAAGCAGTGCTATTCACCAGGAAAAATAAACTAATTCCCCCTAACATAACTATTTATAATGCTAATATTTCCTGGTCCAAAGAAACTAAATACTTTGGCGTAGTACTTGACAGCAAACTAACATATAAATCGCATATTAATTATCTACGCACTAAATTCAATAATCAATTAAGAAAACTCTTCCCCGTAATTTGTAGAAATTCCTCACTAACAATTGAACTAAAAAAATTAATCTACCTTTCTTATCTTAGACCTGTCATTGCATATGCGAGTCCAGTTTGGGGTTCTACAGCCAATAGCAACTTTCTCGAGCTCGAAAGACTCGAAAATAAAATTATTCGTATGATATCTGATGCACCCTGGTATTTCAGAAATAATGATATTCGGCACTCTCTTGATATTCCTAGTTTCCGCGCATTCGTCGAGAAACTTGCAAAAAACTTTTATGACTCCGTTTCCCGATCCACTAACCCTGTTCTAAATGATTTAAAAATATACGACTATGACGTCACTCTACCCAGAAATCGCAAAAGACCTCGCTATACTCTTAACATTAACAAATAATTTCCTCCTTTCTGGAGATTTTTCGATTTCGGTTTCGCTGTAGCCTCGTTAATGTTTTTCGTTTTATTGCATTTTGTTATTGGATTTATCATGAGTGCTTATTCCTTTAATTTCTTTTAATATTTTTGCTTAGGGATGATTTTTTTTTTTTTTT
>BPLQ01008795.1:84068-108471 GCA_021605075.1 Caerostris darwini
TTTTTTTTTTTTTGTATTTTTACTCTTCTTTTGTAACTTTGACATTCTGTCTTAATTGAAATGTTTTTGTTCTCTGATGTTAGAAATTATTATTCCTTCTCTGATTTATTTAATTTTTCCTACAATTGGCAAAGGGCTCGACCACCAGTCACTGTTCACCATTCGCCAAGTGGAGGTGTGGTCGCTGCGCGACCAAGGCATTCCATCAAGTCACCAATAATAATCCTTCTATGTCATGTACAATGTTATTTCTGTACATATATAAGGGTGCCTTATTAAACAAATTATTAAACAAATTGTTACCTGCTTTATTAAACAAATTGTTACCTGCATACTTATAATTACCATTCGGTATTTTTATACTCATTACGGAAAGCAAAAGATCAGTGGTCTGGATCAGTGAAATGCTGCCAGATCTGAAGATCAACTGAGCAGCAAAGTTGTTGTCAGGTACCAAGAGATTGTAGTTATCTGTATCCCAAGCATAAAGATGAATTATCGTGCAACAATGCACATTTACAAGTTGATAGATTCTGGGTATCACGACGAGACGTCTGCGTACCCAGTATTCATGTTTGACTCATTTGCGCAACGTTTCGCTGAATAAATGTTCAAGAAACAAAATTTGTTTTACGCATGAATCAATTTCAGCATAACACACTAATGAAACAAAGCAATTTTCAGAAATAATGTGTCAAATACATACATACTGAAACGAAATACATTGTTTATTTCACACAGCAAACAGTAATAGCTTATAAAGAAACAGAAGAACTCAATGTCGCTAATCAGGGTGACTAAACGAACTATTCAAATCAGGATAAATCGGTAATCGAAAGTAAATTGATCGGGAAAATAATGATATTCTTACATTAAGATTTACTAAAAATGAGACATATTTTATGTCGATCATTGAATATTTAGGATGATATCACTTCCATAAGGAGTCGTCCATGATTTTAAACATTTTTGTTTTAAACACGGGTTCACGAGCATTCACATTGAAGATACACAGGCTCAAAACATGCATATGGCAAACATTTGTATATGCAAAAATATATTTGACAAAAATTTCGACTGCGTGTCAGTGCATTATCTAGTTTAAAATTTCATCTGCTACTCCATAGGTGGCGCTAGCAGTCCACCAAAAAGAAAGATGGCAAACAATCCAGTTTAAAATAATAAAATGCAGGGTGATAATCATCACAAAGATGCATTTCTTGCCACAGTTTGCTACGAAAACCGCGAATTATTCATTTCTGCCCCCAAAAATGAGATATTTCGCTTGTACCGGCGATATGAGTTAATGGTTAAATCAATAACATTTGTTCATAGGGCGAAAAATTTCTTTAAATGGAGTTATCTGTATTGTAGCGCCATCTATTGTTTTTAATACGAACAAATAATATAAATAATTTGCTTGTGAATAAATGCAAATAAATTTTTCTGCAATAACTATTTCAAACGAAATTTAAAAGTTAATAATATTTTACATTTGTTAATTAATGAACAACATGCGTATAGTTTTTAAAATTATAAAAAATTTTGAATTATGTTGTTAAATATTCAAATTTTAAAACAATTTAATTTTTTAATAATAATTTATAAATTATCTGTAATCTATCATTTGACAATATTTATTAGTTTTTTTTTAGATTTAAGTTGCATGTATCTAATAATAGATGGCGCCAGGTGTAAGAGGAAAACTTCAACTTTATTTGTAAAGGACTTTTCTGCAATAGAGTGAAAAAAAAAAGTTGTAATTGACTTTACTTTTTTTTTATATATATTACTTGTTAAATTAGCTTTGCAAAAGAACTGCAGAAGACTAGCGATTCGCCCCCACCACATCTTTCGAAACCAAAAACATACGTGTTGCCAAATTCTCTTACATAACTTTTGACAAATCGCCGGAGAGAACGTAGTAAGTAAAGGGCCCATGAAAGCTGCTGCGAAGATTTAACGCTCCCCTACGGGTAAAATGAGGTTTCTTTTTTAACACAATAAATCTAAGAATTTTTAGAATTAACAGCAATCTACTTAAGTTGCTATATTAAATATAATACTATAATACCTTTATTAGAATGGAATAATATATGTTGGTCTAATGCAGCTGGCAATACAGAGATAGTTAATTTTTATGCCATAAGCAAGGGCTGCTCCGCTGTCTCTCATTTAGCTCTATCCAGGTGGTACACGTAGCTTGAAGATATACTACGGACGCGAGTAATGCTACCTCCGCAACGCTCTGCGATCTTATTAGACCGTGACTTGCGGTTTAAAGTGGATTCCGAACCACTACAAACATCCCTGCCGCACAGCCGGGATTCGAACTCGAAACCGGGGGGTACCGAGTACCAGAGCGCTAGTCATTCGGCCATCAGCTCCCTTCTCCTATAATATATTAAAAATAATATCGTTACCAGAATGGAATTATTTAGGTAATAACCCATTTACTAATAAATAATTTAAAAAGAAATAGACTTAATATTACGTGAAGCATTTAACTAACCCTAAGTCAGGGTCGATATAGTTAAATGAAATTTTGATTAATAATTAAAACAGAACACTACCGAACAGTATATTTTATAACTTTTCAAAAATTTAATAAAATACTAAGTGTACAACATTGCTGATAATAGAAAGTGTATATATTATATATATATACACTCAAGAGCCAAAACTTTATGGCCACCTGTCAATAACGAGTTGGCCCACCTTTGGCACACAACACAGCTTCAGCCCGTCTTGGCATGGATTAATACCACCACTTAATACCAGTTAAATACCACTTCCACCTGATCATGTGCCTTCCACGTCATCCAGGCGAGTTCATTGCAAAATGTAGGGGTGGTCGTAATATATATATAGATATATTATAATAATAATAGAAAGTTTAGATTAATCCCACATAAAAAAAATCCTTTTCCCTTTCACTTCAGGCCACCATTACAATTCTTAACAAACGGAATTTTCCTCTCTAATGGGTAGCGCTCTGGCCTTTGGTACCACTGGCTTCAGGTTCGAATCCTGCCGATGGCATGAATGTTTGTTGGTAGTTCGGAATCCACGTTGTATGTATGTCCTGATCTAATTAACCTAAAGTGTGCACAAAATAACCATAGAGCGACAAACCAAACCAGATCTATCTAATCTCTCTCTCTCTCTCTCTGCAGTATTAATACATTTGATATGTGATTCCAAAAGGAAAAGAAGTATGAAGTATATAGCATAATAGAAGCATGTATAAAGAAGCTTTCTGAAAAAATATCAACTTTATATCCAATTTTTAAAAGAAAAATTAGCATGAATTTTCAATTGTTCCTGATGCAGAATTGTAATGGAACATAAAGCAATTCTTTTTGAAATATTATATGTATGAAATAATTTCGATTTTAATGAAGATTATAGTAATCTATGAATTCAAAACCAGTAAATGCCATGAATTTGGGGCTTGATGGCCGAATGACTGGCGGTCTGGCGCTCGGTACGACAGGGTTCGAATCCCGACAGTGCCATGGATGTTTGTAATGGTTCGCAATCCACTTTAAACAGTAGGTCCCGGTTTTATATGACCGTACGCGACCTGATGGGCAATTAGCTAGTGCTCTGGCCGTTAGTACCACAGGTTTCAGGTTCGAATCCTGGCGTTGGCATGTATGTTTGTGAGTGGTTCGGAATCCACGATAAACTGTATGTCCTGATCTAATTAGCCTAAAGTGTGCAGAAAATAACCATAGAGCGACAGACCAAACCAAATCTCTCTAATTGCCTCAAATTATAATAGTAACTGCGACTTCAACCTATATTCTCTGTTGTGTTCACAAATTAGCTATTACTTTATTGTTATCTTCCGATAAACTATTTTGAAATACTTCTATAATATGTTACTCTCGAGCGTTCCTCCCTGTGAAATTTGGGCGTTGCGCTTATCCATTTGATTTTATATCAAGTTTCTCTGGTTGAATAGCTTTTATTTCTTTTTGATTTAGTTTTCACTTCAGGTAAGCCACCTGCATTTGTATTGTTTCTCTATTTTTATTCCTAATTATATGTTTTCATTATTTAATTCATGTAATTCAAGAAGACCCTACACCTTGAGGTGGGAAAGGGGTGTTTAGAGTATGGCAAAAGCAATACAAACTCTTCTCTTACGGATTACACCTCCAAAATCCATACTTTCGATATGAACGTTAATTTCATATGCCATGGTGACATCTCTTCAAATTTGCAAACTGCATATCAACATGTCACTCGTTCTTTTCACATTGTACTTGAATTTCCAAATGGCACAATATCGTAAGCACATTCAAGGATCCTCAAAGACAATATAGTATCAAAAGTTACTACAGTAGAACCTCTTTAAGTCGAAAACCTCCAACTCGAAAATTTTTTTTGTTCCCTTCCCTTCCCTTCCCTTCAAGCCCCAAAACCTTCATTACTCGAAATTTCACCCTTCTGTAAGTCGAAATAACTAGTCAATCTCCACAAGCCATTTTGGTATATATTTTCAATCCATAACTCGAAAAAAAAAAATTGAGCTCTGTATCTCGAGCATTAGCAATGTTTGATTTTACAACTTTTTTTACAACTACAGATAGTCTTTATTGCTATAGATATAGAACGATCGAATTTTTTTTTATTTAAAAAAAAAAAAAAAAATTATAATAATAACTGACTTTTTTAATACATATTTTTAATTTTAAGGTTGTTTCGGAATTATTTTAATTTTTTATTGTAGTACATAGTATAACTTTTAAGTTGCAACTAAACATGTTTATTACCTCTGCAACTTGAATTTTTATTTATTTTACCTCTCTAACTCAAAATAAGTTAGAAAGGATCTAAACCTCTACAAATCGAATATTCCCTTACAAAATTCGCGTAAGTCAAAATCCTCTAAGTCGTAAACTCTAACTCAAATTATTTGGAGTCTTCCTTGAAGTTCGACTTACAGAGGTTCTGCTGTACTTTCAAGCACATTGACTATATGCGATTAACAGGACAAGGCAAATTAATCTTATCCGCTATTCATTTCGATACCGCCAGAGAACTGGCAAACATAAAAGCGATCATAGGCTTTCCAATTAATGCATCTCTTTACCCTGAAAAGATCTTCACTAAATTTCTACTTCACGATATCCGACAAATATATCACAGACTTTGCAATAGAATTGGAAGAAAAAAACACTTCTCCGTTACAGAACTTCTGCGATTATCAGGATAAAGAGCAACTACCCTTTCCAATTCCCGTATTAGTCCCAATTTTTGGAACAATTTTGCCAGAATTTGTTGGATTATGGCAAAAACACAACAAAAAAAAATTACTTTGTTTTACGATAAACCCTGTCAGTCCAAAAAATGTCATTCCTGTACTCCTCCAACTACAAATTGTAAAAATTGAATTGTCTGTGAATACTGCAGTTCCCAACATTCTGTAGAATCGAACTCATCCCAAATCCCTAAACGTGTCAATTACAGCGGGCACACAAAGCCTCTGAACCTCAACTGTCCTAAACTAAAAAGCTGAAATTTTTTTTTTTAATTTAAAAACTTTCAATAGATTTATGAAAGCTCGGAGACTACATCGGACTCCGAAAGAAGATTCTTTTTCCTCTAAAATAAAAGCTGACATTACTTCCAATTGCATTACAAAGGAAGAAATTATTAAATTATTTCAACAAAAAGCCACGAAAACTCAATAATTTGTTTAAAAAAATCAGTCAGGCACCGGCCTCCATTTTCAGGAAACTCTTAAAACTCTCATCGAAAATATAATAAGTCACCTCCCTAAGTCCAGCAAAAAAAAAATCTGGATTTGATGTCTTACAAGACTTCGATAGTATAGTGAAAAAATTAGCAAATCGTAGTAATCCATCTCTCATTTGACATATCAATCCTGAACACTAAATAAGGGATTTAGGTTCGTTTTTGATTCATTAATATTTTTCAATTTTTATAAACTTTTCTTTTCACGTCCAATACAACGTTTAAAATGTTACAATGGAATGATTGTAGTATCCGAGCAAAACATCCCTACTGCTTCAATTTTTTACTTCCTTATCAGTTTTAACAATACAGGAAACATTCCTTAATTCCGAAGAAAAATTTCACTTACCTGATAAACTAATTTATAAGACTGATCGCTCAGATAAAACACGCAGAGGATTACTTTTAATCGCAGCCGATTACAATATTTCTAACAGGATTTCAATCTTCCTTATTCAGACAAAGAAATACACGCCATTACATCACATATACAACATAAAATGGTTTCAATAGTCAACAATTATTTTCCCAAGGGCTTTTTCACCCTTGAATGACTGGATGCAATTTTCCATCAAATTCTATTATTCTCAGAGATTTTAATTCTCATCAACCCATCACCCCTTAGATCCACCACTTCTACTACTAGTTCTGAAACTCTGATCAATTTGATTCTTCAGAATAATTTAAATATTATTAATACAAACGGCCCCACTCATATTACTCCAAGTTTTACATTTCTTATTGATCTCTCCATTTGCCAGTGCATATATATATATATCCCAATTTATCTTTATTCACTCCAACCTTTTTGAGTGATCACCTTCCGATACGGTTATCCCTTTAACTCTTTTCTCCATAAAAAAAACTTGCAAATAGATAATTATATGGTCTAACGTTCATCTTTTTCTTCATGAACAACAGAACTTGCTTTACATTTTGCAACATGTCTTCCGAAGTGGACTCCGACCCCCATTTTACAAAAAGAAGTTGGCTGTGATCCCCCATTTTACAAATTTCTCTCCAATTTTTTTTTACAAACCTTCTTGACAATTTAAACATTCAACCTTCCAATTTAATTCCCACTTTTCCTCCTGTTAATTGGAACTCTAAAGTCACATTTCATCTCAATGATTTATCTTTTCAAACCAGTTACTCCATCAAATCATAAAACACCTTTTTGAATAATACAAAACCTAATTTTGGAAAGATTGAATCATTTTAGTTTCTAACTCATCTAAGAGAGAACTTAAGCAATCAATAGAAGTCATCAATTTCTTTTCTCAAGAGTCTTTAACAGATTTCAAATTATAACAGTATTTTTATAGATGAAGCTATGTGCTTCTTTTAACCCATTCAACTTATGTTATCTCATAAATATATTATCCGAACAGACAATCTTTCAGTTCAACAGGCATTACAGAATTGCAATATCCATTGCAATCGTATCATCCAGTTCCTTGGCAATAAACTTCACGATATTTGCAATAACATTTTATCTATCGAATTCGTCTGGTCTCAAGGCATGTTGGTATTACAGAGATTGAACTTGCGGATTCTCTCACAAAATCTGCAGCATATACGATAATATTTCGTTGGCTATCTCCTTAAACCTTATATTTCAACAAATGAAGAAAACACATATAAAAGGCGCAGAACAGTTGATAGATGGCAAATATGTTCAAGAATTCATTCATTTAGACAGTATTAAACTTTCTCATATACTTCTTTTACACATTGAAAAGAAGACATTCTTCTATCCAGGTTTCACAAAAAGACATGCCCTACTAATTCTAAGCTCCATAGATTTGGCCTGATTTCATCTCCCTTATGCCTTATCTGCAAAACTCCGAAAACAGTTGGACACATTTTGTTTCATTGCATGAAATATGTAGAACCAAGAAATAAACTACGAAGGGCTCTTTGTTATAAAGTTCTTTTTTATTCTTGGATATTTGATATATCAGAGGATTCATAATATAAGATATCAATGGTACTTCAATTTCTACGAAAAGTATCGTAATTATATTAGCTATGAGGTGCCCCTTTTTTTCTTTCTGGTGATTATTACATTTTATTCACTTTTATTTCAAGTACTATTTGTACTTCATATTTTTAAATCATCGTTCAACTGTTAAAATATTATAGTATATTTGACCTGCCGTTTTATCTATTTCTTTCTTTTAAAAATTTACATATCTTATTTTTTTTTTTTGGCTGCCAAAAAATACATCCAACGATTCTTTTCATTGAAAATTGAATTTGTAATCCCCCTTAGGCACTGAAACCATGAATTTCGAGTTTTAGAGTAGTTCCATTGTAAAGGTAATTGTATTTCCCTTTTATCTCTAATAGTTTAACATCATTTGGGTAAATTGAGATAAAGCAGCATCAGCTAGCATAAATATCAAAACACCTAGTCAAGCAGAGTTAAGTACGTACTTTTATAAAATTTATTGCCTGATATTATTCATCTAATTGAAACTTTTCTACAAGATGGCTTATTATAGACCCGGCGATTTGATTTTTGGTAAAGTTCGTGGATATCCACCTTGGCCTGCGCGTATTGAACCTCCTAAACAAGGACAGAAAATACCCCCCAACAAATATTATGTTTTTTTCTTTGGTACTTATGAAACAGGTATTGTACAAAGCAAGGATATATTTCCTTATGAGACATTTAAAGAAAAATATGGTAAACCTCAGAAAAGGCGTTTTTTTAATGAAGGATTACATGAAATTGAACATGATCCTACAATTCAGGGTCCTTCATCAACCCATGAACAATCGGCTGGTAGTGAGGCAGAAGACAGTGAAAAGGAAATTTCTGAGGAAGAACAGGAACAAAAACAAGAAGATGAAATAGAAGCTAAAAAGGAAGAAAAAGAAAACTCCTCCAAAAAAGAAGACAAAAAATCAAATGCTAAAGCTACCCAAAAAAAGAAAAAGATTTCTGACGGAGAACCTCAGCCTAGTCGTAGCGGAAGTAAGATTAAAAAGAAAAAGCTTAGCTCTGATAGCGAAGGCTCAGACGATAATGACGAAAAGCAAGAAGAAAAGGAAGATGTTCAACCAGAACAGAAATCTTCTGAAAATAATGACCCTTCTTCTAGCAATGAATTTGAAAGCAAGGAGGAAATGTCAGAAAAGGATCAATCCGGAGACTCGGATTATGAGGAAAGGAAAAATATTAGAAATGAGCATAAAAAATCAAAGGAAATTACAAAAGGTGATAAGAAATGTTTAAAATCAAAACATGATGAAAAAGTAGAAAAAAAAGTAAGTAAATTAAAATCAAAGAGAAATGAAGTCCCATCTATTTCACTAATTAAGTGTAATGATGTATCTGTGTCATTGGTTAAACTTTCTGATGAAAAATATGAAGAAGCCATGTCTACCAAACTAAACAAAATAGAGTTACCTGAAGAGAAACCCATAAAAGCGAAGGATGACACAAATTTTCAAAGTAAATTTGATGAAGAAAAATGTATTTTAAATAAACCTGTTGATGAGAAAGAAAAAAAGAAATCCGATGGAGACAATCTAAAAGATTATAAAAGCAATCCAAAAAAGAATAAGTCGGGTTATGAAAATAAAAAGAATTGTGAGGGCAGTATTGAGAAACCTGCAAAAAAACACAAACTCGACTTTTCAGATACAGAAGCTAAGTCTTCTTTTAAACATGCTGAAGGAGACAAAATAGAGAATAAGTTAGAGAAGAAACCAGAGGAAAAAGAAAAAAGGAAGAAAATGAAACATGACTTGAAGAAAAAAGAAAAAAATGAGAAATTGAAAGTCGATTCTGAAATTGGTATGAAGTTATCAGAAATTGATTCCAAAATTCGGCACAGTTTGAATTCTACCAATTTAGACATAGATACCTGCTTGGAAGTGATGAATGAACTTGATAATATGGCACTGAATGTGGCCATCCTCAAAAAGAACCCTAGTGTGTTTTTAACTCTCAGAAAGTGTCGCAGATTCAAGAAAAATGAGTCGGTAAAACAAAAAGCAGAATACTTGTATAATAAATTCAAAATCTATTTCGGTGGGATGGAGAAAGATACCATAAGTGTAGCAGAAAAGGAAAATAAAAAGACAGAGCATTCTTCCAATGAGCAGGAATTAGCAGTCGAAACAGATAGTACTTCCAAGGAAGAAGAAAAAATGGAACAATGAGCAACTTTGCTAGTAACATCAGTTCAGTTTTAAAATGCATGCTAGGTGGAATAAAATCCACCATTAAGAAAATGTAATATAGCAATACAACTAACTGTTGCAAAGGTTTTATGAGTTGTAAAACATCAAGCCAGCTGTGATGTTTGGTGGTCATCAACTCTTTTTGTGATATGACTATTCTGTTTTATCTGGTATTTCATAATTGTGCAAAAGTTATCTAAGTTGCTGATTTTTCATAAGATATTGAAAGTCTATATTGTCACAGAAAAAATCCAGGAGAATGGTGTCGGAGACTTTTTCTCTTGGCTGCTTGTTTTCAGTAATTTTTATACTAAGCTTTCATTGTATTCTAGAGCTTCCACCTTATATTTTAATGGACTTTCTTGGTACAGTTACAGTATATTTGTATTCAGCTAATCAATAAAGACCTCATATTTTTTGCTCTACCATAATTGCACTGTTACAAAATGTGTTGAAAGGAAGGTCATTATGATGAGCAGCTTCATCCAAATGAAACATTTATAAACACATATCTAAAAACTCTTGATTATTTGCTATATCACTTTATATTATATATTATTATAATTATTTTCTCAAAGGACTTATAACAATTTTTTATTTGCAATTTATACCTTGGGCTTTCTGTACTATTATTCACGATATCATCATCAGAAATATTCATCAAAAACATTTTTCATTATAATGTTTGTACTTGTTTGTTGTTGTAAAAGCTATAACATTTTCTATAAACTTATGCAAAAAAACTATATTTTTTATTTTTATGTGTAATTCTTTGAATAAATTTTCAAGTTATGTTATGTAATTGAATATTTTATTAATTTTTATATAAGAAGTTTGAATTATTTTTAATTTATATTTATTTATTCTCACATTTTTAGATCAGTGTAAGATATTTTAATAAGTTTTTAAACTAATATTACTACTCAAAGTTTTTTTTTAAAAAAGGTTTTTGTTGACAATTTTTTTATTTAAAATTAGCTTTAAAAATTTTTTTTTCAGTGCTACAAAAGGATTTTTGTAGTATTAGATTGTTGTTTTAAAATGAAATAATCCTTCTTTTCTCTCCTCTCAATTTCAATTTATTAAAATGTAAGAATGTGAAAGACACCAATTAATTAACTACTGAATTTAGTACTTTTATGAATTTCGTATATTACTTTTAGATAATTGCATTGAATTTTCGAAACAGTTTTCGACTCTTTCATTATTCCAAAGCACCTTTTTATGCAAATTAGGGGAAAATTTTCTTGCTCATGAAATTGCCTGCTCTTCCAAACGAAGCACATCATACATCCTTCTACTCCCTCCTCTCATACATCATACATCATCATACAGTTTTCTTGTTTCCATTGGTTAATTTCATTTTTTTTATTGTGTTTGATAATCATTTTAAATACATTTGTGTAGCACTCTCAAGAATGAAAAATTAAAATTATAGGGACAATACTTTTGAATATAAATGTTGTTGAATCTGCACATTAGAAATTAAGAAAATATTTAATTTATTTTTAATCGTTAGTGTTTTGTATTTTCGTCCAGCTGCACTGCCATATATAAAATATATTTCATTAATTTTATTGTATTTCAAAATTATGCAGTCTAAAATGTATTAGGATTCTAATGTATTATGGTCTAGTTAGTAATTGGTAAAGGGCGACAATCATCACTGAAGGTCATTTGTCCCTGTAACTATGGCAACACCATGGAAGTGGGGGGGGGGGGCAATTATCCATTCTATTGTTTTGTTTGAAATTTTTTATTTTAAAACCTTTCGTTTGTAAATGTTCTCAAATTTGTGCTCGAAGTAATTACTGATTCTTGTGGATATGTCCGGAGTAGAAAAGTAAGTTTATTTTTTAAGTATAATTTTTTCTATTTATAATTTATTTATTCATAATAGTTCATTTATTATTAATAATTTTTTTTTCTTTATTTCATTAAAATATGTCCTGCTTTAGTTAATTTTTTGTGTTATCGTGATGATCCAGCTTAAAAATGGAGGATATACAAATAAATAAATATATGTGTACATAAATTCTGTATTCTAAATAATGAAAATTGTATTAAATTGTCTATTAAAATTTCAAAAAGACAGTAAAAATTATTTAGAATTTATAAGTAAAAATGTTGCAAATTATTAAAAAAATATATGTAAATCCAGTGAAAAATCAGTTGACCCCTATAAGTTAGCAAGAAATGAATTTAAATAAAATTAAAAATAAAAATATTCTTAAAAAAACAACATTTTCAGACTTTAATTAGCAGAAGAAATGGTGTAAGATAATTTATTTTCTCCCACCTTTCTAATGAGCTATTTTTTAACCTAAATGCTTTATGGTATTTTTTCCAGAAAAAGTAGTGTAAAATAGTATTGGGGAGAGGAATTGAAAATCACGAAAAATATGAGGTTAAAGAAGGAGGAGAAATTGGCGAAGGCCTTATAAAAGTCGCAAGGGGAGGGGGGGGGGAACCCAATACTTCATATTTCCTAAAGATCATCAAGCTGAATAAGTAATGCAAGTCATTATAAGTTGTGATTCCTTCTAAACATTTTGTGCTAATATCATTAGATTTGTCATTTTTATAACAATGGGCATCTATGTTCTGAAAACTATAAAATTTCTATTTTTAGTGTTACTTCTTTATGTGGATGAAGCTTGAAATGTAGGTGATCAGTGTGATATTATTTGCTGTCCAGATTTAGCTTTGACTCCTTCTTCCTGCTTTTCTTTCAGTAAGTACCAAGTTTTTTAAACACAATTAAACCTAATTGTAAACATTAGGATATAAATTTTTTATATGTTTTTGTGAAGATGGAATCAAATTGCATGCATTTAAAATCAAACATTTTTTAATCTTCAGTAATGTTAAGCTGCCTGATGGCCAATTGGCTAGCGCTCTGGCCTTTAGTACCACAGACTTCAGGTTCGAATTCTGGTGTTGGCATGGATGTTTATTAGTGGTTTAGAATCCACGTTAAACTGTAGGTCCTGGTTTAATTTGCCCAGAGTGTGCAAAAAATGATTTTAGCACTCTACGGTCATTGACAAATCAAATCAAATCGATCCTGTTGTAACATTTTAGTAAAAATAATCACTGATTTTTATAGTCTTCTGTTTTTGTTAATGCAAAACAATATATTTTTATTTCTTTGAGGTCATTCTAACTGTGGTTAAACTTTATTCTTCTAATTGTTTACTATTAGTTTTTGTTTGTAATTGTTTTTTATTAAAATTTTTCATATTGTTCCTCTCTTTGTTATTTGTTTATTTTAAGACACATTCTTTTTATTTTTCTCTTATTTCTCATATTATCTTCATTAGAATTAAAAATTGCAATTAAAGTTGCAATAAAATAGATGTGTATTAACTTGGTGACAAAACATGGCAGTCAAAAAACAGGATCATCTAAAATATTTACTGTAAATTTCAAGGGAAAGTTTTTAATCAATATGAAATTAATCATTGAGAAACCATTGAATCATTTGAAATCTTTCTATGTAAAAATTGGCAAATATATATATTTTAAGAATTCTTCTCCTAGAAGTTTCTGTATGTATTATAAATACTTTCATTCAAACTTATTTTTAATATTAAAAATTAATTGCTTTAAATAACTAATGCAAAAAGAGAGCGAATAAACAGTATAAACAAATAATAGGATTGAGAAAGTCTTATGAAAATATGGGAAAAATCCTGTATTACAAAAAATAAATTGTATTAAACATTTATAAATGTATCAAGCAAATTTAAAATGTTAACTGTTGGTAGGAATTTTAAACAGTAAATAATTTCATAGACAGGAAAATATTTTTATCTCAAATGACTACTTGGCATATCTTAATCATTAACCAACTCATTTGCATGTTTAAAAACATATCTCATTTTGGGATTCAATGCAAGAGTTTTCTACCAATTCAAAAATTAGTTTGTAAATATTTTGCAAGGAAAATTGAGCTAACAAACAATGCTTCATTAAATTCTCTTATTTTATCAATTGTATAGAAAAAATATAGTATAAAAATGTTTGATATTTGTATAAAGAAATACAGCAAAAATAAATTGATAAGTAATTAGATATTTTAAAATTTCATTTTTTCAATGTTTTTTTTTTTTTAAATATTAAATATTTTATTGTGCTACAATATGACTAGATGTGGATTGTTTATATTTATATTACTTTTAAGAAAATAAACTCAAAACGTAAGCTATAAATAGCTAACTCTAATTTATTAGTAAATTATAATTTTTAATAATCTTATTTTTAATATTTTATTTATTAATAGAATTCATTCATCAATTTGAATTTATTTATAATAATCTTGATTATTTAACTTTGATGTTAGCTGTTTTATGTAAAAAGAAACTAACCACATTTTTATGTGGGCACAAAATTAATATTAATGTGCAGAAAATTAATAATATATAGCTGGATTTAAGTTTACATTATTAAAAATGTATTTTTAGCATTTAATAGAATATACGTTAAATTTACTGCAAATGGTTTTACCATGGTTTTTTAAACATTTTATTAATTTTATGTTATCAAACACATAGCAAAACACACTGACTCTATACAATAAGATTGACTATATTTATGGTAATTTTTAGTGATATGATATGTTAATATTATAATTATGTTAAGAAGGAAACAAAATAGTTTTTAATTAAATTATACACTATGCAACTTGTGTTGGCACTTTATGCTATATATTTTAGTATTTAAAGTATTTATAATATTTGAAATGTTGGATTCTTCATAATTTAAACAATATATATATTTTTTATAATATTGTTTCTGTATCATTCACCATATAAAAAATTTCATTTTCTTGTAGATTCAGTATTACTCCATATGAATTTCAAGAGGCCTACTACTATATGTTTTTCAGAAAGACTTTTTAAGAAACTGTTTTGTGTTTATGCTGCACGTGAGGTAAAAATAAAATATTTATACTTCTAATCTTACAAAGTAAAGCATTTTGGCAAACATATTACTTCTTATATTGAAGTGCTACAGCTTAACTCTATTGCCAAATCATAATTGGGCACCATATATTCAATTTTTTCTTTGAAAAGAATTGTTTAAACTTGATTTAGCTTGTAAATTATAATTTTAAATATTTATTACCTTTATTTTTACTGTATTTCTAATTATACCTAACATAACTTAGAAATCAATGAAATTAAAATCAAACTGAACTTGGCAACTGAACTGAAAGGGCATTAATATTTTTTATAAGCACAAAAGATGTAGATGTTAAATGTGTATTTTACACATACATCTTCTATAGTTTTGTGTTACACAGGATGTATTTTTGTATAGGATGTGTATTTATACAAGATGCACACATTTTAGAAATGTATTTTAATTTCTTCATTAATTACTTTAAATGAGTAAAAAAAACCCTGAATGGCGTCAGTTTGGAATATGGTTTAATTATTGTCTGCATCATTAAAACTAGTCTTCGCTTTAATATGTCATTGAACAAAAGGTTATATTTTTGCTTTTTTTGAAGAGAAATACTTTTATTGATTGTTAAAAAAATGATGTGAAAAGCATGATTTTAATATTTCTACAAAATAAGTGAGAGAATTAATAAAGAGTAAAGAAACTTCAAAAATTATATTTGTCATATCCAACAAAGGTATTATTATATCCGAAGTTGCATGTGTTTTAAAAGACAATGTGACTTCCTAAAGAACTATTGCAAAATCTTTATACATCTCTATAGAAATTGTAAACATTATTATAAATTTGCTTTCTAACTAATGAAAAAATGATATTCACTGGCTAATGCCAAAATATGTTTCTCAACCTTAGACTATATATAAATTATTGTATAATATTTATTTGACAGGTGAAAAATGTAAGTATGTCATAACGATTGATGAGGCTTGGTTATATTCATCGATTTGTAATAGAAAAAATTGATTAATTATTGAAAAAGAAGAGGAAAGACCTAAAATGTTGGTATATAAAATAAGAAAAGTTTTGGTAAAGGTTTTATGATTAATACTTGATTCTCTTATAAAAGAAAACTTAAAATAATTAAAGTTATTATCAGAAATGTCAGATTATTATTGGAAATGTTTTAATACTTATTTTCAAAGAAGTCATTCCATCATTTTATCTATACAACCTCAATTGTGTTAAGTTTCATCAGGATAAGGTTACCAATCATATTTCTAAATCTATTATTTTATAATTGGAAAAAAATGAGAAGTGAAACCTTATTTGAGGCTAATCTATTTGAATTCATCTTATACAAATCTTCCAATATGTCTGCTATGGATTATTGTGCATATAGGCCTTTAAAACAAATTGTTTAAGTAACATCTAAAAATGTTGGATGGGCTCAAATATTGTGGACGAGTAATAAAAAAATTAACCTTGCTATTTTGAGAAAAATTATTTTATTTTGGAAATCTAGATGTAATACTATAGTTTATCAGACTAAAGATGCTAGAAAATAAAATTATTATTATTATTTTTATGTCTATGTTAAAAATTGCTACAAAAATGTGCTAACATCATCTGTACAATTGTTTCTGCATACCTAGAGAAAACATTTTATCATTGTTAATATTTTGATATTATAACAGATAGTAGTAATAGCAGAAAGCCATTAGATTGCAGTCCCACTTAAATGATACTCTATAGACAATCATGAGAAATAAGTAGCAAAATATTAAGTATCTCATAAGTAGTAGTCATTCAATTACCTAATACCAGTCATACATATTCCCTTGATGACGAGAAAAAAAAATAACAATGGAAGAATGACAAAAAAAAAAAAGAACAAGAATCCTTACTTTTACCTTTTTAAGAATTTATGTACAAACTTGAGCATTTATTTGCATTGCAGTCTTAAATTTTTCCATAAATTAAATGCTTATCTACAAAATATTTTTGCAAGTATATAAAAAGTAAGAGATTTGAAAATAAAAGAATATATAAAATACAAAGAAAGCTAAAAAAAATGATAAAATGTATTGTATATCGAAATGTATAACTTTAAATTCATTGTTTATTATATTTTTCATTTCATATAAAAAAATGTCTGCACTGATTTAATTTTCTAAGCTTCATGGATGATGAATTTATTTAATATTTAATTTTGATTACAATAATTTCTATTTCATGAAAAATAAATATTCTATGTATTGATCATTATAAATGCATCATGTTGATGCAAGGCAAATCATCACCATTTTATTAAATCTTGTTACTACCCTTGTTAAATGGTTTCAAATTTAAATTCAAATATGCAGTCATGAAAATTTTTTTATTGAAATTAAACCCTGCATACAAAAAGTTTTAATAGCATTTCTCATTACATTATTTCCATCTATGTAAACAGTATTCTATAATATTATTCCATTGTAAAATTGTTGCTTCCTTAGCAAATTCTCTAAAAAATTATTTTTTTATGTAGGAATCCGAATTCAGGCTTAAAAAAACAAAAAAGATATGATTTCTCTTAATTATTTTCAATAAAAAATGATAATGGAAATTGTATTTAAAAAATTTATGATAATGACCAAAAAATGTAAATTAAAAATGCTTAATATTAAACTTTTTTCCTTTTAGTAGTAAATTAGATACATAATTGGACACTTAACAATTAGCTTATAAATTTTAAAGCTTAATTACAGATACATGGAAATAAACTTCATACATTATTTATTAATAATAAAAAATGCAATTAATTTATAGTTTTATTACTCATAAATTTTATTAATTACAAACCATTTTGCCAAATTAAGATAATCAATGTATGTTTAATTTTTTGTTTTATATGCGATAAATGTGTTAATAGACATTGCCTTCTATTATATTCCTTTTCATCTATTTATTCATTCATTACTGTATGTTGATTCCATTTAAAATGGATGAAATATGTTCAGAAAATGAAAGATTATTTTTGTTGCTGTTACAAGAATTATGTATTTATAAATATATGTTAATAATTTCATTTCACATATCTAAACTATTTCTAATATCTATAAAATATAGATTTGTTTTTTTAATCACATAAAAAAAGATTATTATTTGATGAATAACTTTTAAGGAAGAATATATTTTAGTAAAACATTCATTTGCCACAAAATATTAAATGATTTGTCTGTTCTTTAATTTTTTTCTTTTTCTTTATCTGAAGTTAATTTTATCAACAAGCTTGTCAAAGTTTTTTTTTGATAAAATGTTCTTTAACAGATAGGGATGTATAGATGTGTTTAATGCTAAAAAACTGTACTAAATTTTTCATAATTAGTGTTTTCCATCACTTCTCAAAAGCACATTTTAATACACAGTTACATGCAGCTGAATTACTGCCAGATACTATGAAAGCAAAGTATAAAATATCAGCTAATCAGAAGCAGGCTTTTATTCCTTCCTTCACATGTCCCAATCTTCACGTTTTACTTAAATTAAGATGAATTTTTCTATGCAAAAAGTGAACAAAATAATTCAACCAATAGAAGATAAATGTAAATGTGTGCTCCTCAAGGTATGCAGATTACATTTTACTGTTCAAAATTTTTTAACCTAAACATGTCTACAAAAGATAAATAAATGTTTAAATGTTATTATTTTATATGTAATAAATTTAATGTTTTAATGTTAAAATAAATAAATGCTAATAAATGTTTTGCATGATTTGAAAGATACATTTATTCATTGTTTTTAAATGATTCATTTTATATTAATTTACAAACTAACTGTACAAATAGCATTTACAAATTAAATATTGCAGGACTGTTAATATACCTATATATATATATATATTTCATTCCTCACAATCTAGTGTTTTCCATGGTTGTTAAAGAAAATATATCTTATATATGGATTTTTGTTCATTATATTGCCATAAACAAGTCAATGAATTATTTCTATTAACAGTACATGTAATATTTACAAATTAGTTACTATGGGATCATTTATACTAGTTTTTCAGGTTTATCATGTTTCTATAACTCTAAATGAATGTATTTATTACATATGAACTGAATATCATATTGCTGTTAATATCTATGTTCTTTTAAATACTAATGAACCTAAAAATGCTTTGCTATTATTAAATTTGAGAATATATAAGAATTAAATAAATACAATTCAGTTTGACTCCATGCCATTTAATCAATTAAAATGACATAAAGTTAATTGTATATAATACAATTTTTTTTTCTTTCTCTTCTTTCGTTAAATTATTTATATGCATATGAGAATGCAATTTTTTATTTCATTCACTGATTTTTATATTGGATGTCTTGGGATAAAATGCTATTATTTTAACAGTTAAATATAATACTGAGGCATAATGATAATAATTATTACTTTTCATATCATTATTTGCCATTTTCCTGTTTTTTTTATTGTATCATATTTCGAATTTTGTAATTAAATCAATGAGTCATTACATTTGATAAATTGTTATATAACAAATTTCAAAAATAAATTTAAAAATACATGATTCTATGAATTTAAGACCATTTGTATATTTTACGAAAACAATAAAATGTATAATATTTAATTTGAATAAAATTCAAATTGATGAATTATTTGATTTTATTATTTAATTTTATAGGCATTTATTGCAAAGAATAATTTAGACAGTTGTCCTATAATTGTCTAAATTATTCTTTGCAATAAATGCCTATAAAATTAAATTAAAAAAATCAAATAATTAAAGAATGTAAATGATGAATGAATTTTGAATAATAATTTCTTATTAAAAATTCAAATAAGGAAAGTGTACGACATCAGATGGTAGCTGTACGGCTACCATGGTAGTTGTACAGCTCCAAATGGTAGTTGTACGACATCAGAGAAAC
Organism: Caerostris darwini; assembly: GCA_021605075.1. Classification (NCBI taxonomy): domain Eukaryota; kingdom Metazoa; phylum Arthropoda; class Arachnida; order Araneae; family Araneidae; genus Caerostris; species Caerostris darwini. Next base: position 103,874 of record BPLQ01008795.1, read on the forward strand.
AATGGCTTTTATTTCAAGCCATTGGTGTTTATGGCAAATTTAGCCAAGTGAAAAGTAGTGATCGATTTAATTCTAGTACAGTTAATAAATATTATTCGGTTTTGAATGAAGTAATATAAATAATAAAATTTAATTCCAGCCCTTGGTCCAATTTTGAGTTGGTGACAGTCAACCAAATTTGGACAAGTCTTCATTTGGCACCATGTAAGAACTATAATAAGTTAAGGAGATGAAGGTGTCTGAGGACAGTTTTCCATACATAAGTACATTTTTATTTTTCTAGAAAAATAATTTAATTTAATTTAGTTTTGTTTTTAATAAGTAACTTGAAGTGTAATTCTAAATAACTTTTTATTGCTTTAGTATAACAAGGAAGCCCTCATACATAATCAAGTTTGCCGTGGACTCCAGCAACTTCCTCAAAGTTAAGACGAGTAAGAAAATGTGAATTGTAAAATTGATTCTCAAAAAATAAATAAGATGCAGCCACTTTGAGTATATGTGAGCAAGCCAAAGCAAGATAAAGTAGGCAGCAAGAATTTCAGTTTGATTATAAAAACAAAAGGAGGATTAAGGAATCGTATATATATTTTACCATAATGCACAGTACAGAAGCCTACTTTGAAATAATAATATCTGGCAACGTCAAATTAAGAAGACTTTAGCTGTTTTTTGGAAAATTGTAAATTCTTTTATTTTAAATCAAAAACAGGCTTTTTAAGCAACAATTTTGTCTATTTTAAAAGTGTTTTTATTTACATGCTTTACAAGCTTGTAAATAAAAATATATATGTATTGCAATGCATGCCAACAAAGACATCATAAATTATTTATTTTGTGGAAATTTTATGCTCATTTTTCATCCACATGTCAACTATTTTAGGAAAAAAATTATTCTTAATCTTTGAATACTTTTTTTTTATATGATTGATAAATGTAATGCCAAATAAGAAGGGGGGGGGGGTATCGTTACATAAATTATGTACACTATTGAATTGGCTTGTATTGAGCAAAACTACATTTAATAACTATTTTTATACTTTATCTTATATTATATTGAATTTATCATTATTTTTCATTATATATGATATTTTGTTTTAAAAGTTTAGTTCTATGGATAAAAGTATTTTTTTTATATCAAAATCTTTAATGAAATTTTATTGATTCAACGTTGATTTTGAACAACATTTTAAGTTAAATTTAAACTACTGTAAGAAAATGTTATGATCTCATAGAGTAAAAAATGTGTCTATTTCTGATCACTGAAAATGGGCAATACATAATTCAAAGGATTATTAATTTTGTATTAAGTGATTTTTAGAAAAAATTGTTATTCAAAGTTAATTTTTGCTTTTTTCCAAATCAATTTTCCCCATCCCATTTGACTTGTTGCAGAATATCATTTAAGAATCACTGAAATGCCTTTAAATTTTGCAACAATGCTATAAAAGTATCTGGATATAGACTAACTTTTTTGGGGTAGGTTTATTATTTCATTGTTTATAGTAATGCATATGTTTAATTACATTAAAATTTTGGAAATATCAAGATACCTAAATACTTCTTGTTCTGTAACTTTTTAAATAACTAAATCATTATCATAAAAATAGCTTATATCCTAGAAAGACACATGGCAATTATTATCAGAGTTACAAATTAGGAATATACATTCTTTTGAGTTATTATGCTTTAGCATTAAATTTTCAAAGTTTTTACCTAGTTTTTTTACAGAAATATATATTTTTTCTACTATACCAATTATATTTTACAGATATTTTGTTTTAGTTTTCCACATTACTTACACATGACTAAATGCAATTTCAAAGAAAAATCTCATTTTGAAGGTGCATGGTTGCCTTAATACACATTTAGAGCAATTAAGATAATAAAATAAACTGGTACATTTTGAATAAAATATTATTTCTCTATATAATATTTGTCTAAAAATGTGTTATTATTGATAATATAAATAACTTGAGTGCTTTTTACTACATAACTTTTTTTTTTTTCATGCAATTTATTTATGAACTTCCAACATTGTTTCAAAAAATATTTGATCAAATGGTTTTTAAATATGTGCATAAGTAATCTTGAAATACATGAATGAAACAATGTTTAAAAAAATACAAATATATATAATTTCAGTGAACAGCAGTACAAAACATTTAAATAATTTATTACAATTATCACAAAAATACCTAAACAAATATAATTAATTAATACAACACAGCAAATATAATCAGTATTGAGTGTCCAAAGGCACTATCGTGGAACATTCTGCCATCAGTATTGTGGTCCTCAGCCCTAATATCCATTAAAATAAATAAAAAATTAGCATCAAAATGATTTCAGTAAAATTTATAGTATATATAAATTATAGTTAGGATATTAAATATTTGTCTATAGATTTGCTTCATATGTATATTTTTTCCAATATGTAAAAGATATTCAAGTTGTGACAGCCTCATCAATTTGATATCTTTTTAATTCTACTGTTTCTCTTGTTTACTCTTTTATATTTCTTTATCGTGAATAACTGTTCTCAAGTAAAAATATACTTTGGACTAGACATTAGTTTTTGTTCTATTCAAAATCGAGTTTTTTTTTTTGACAAATAGCTTCTTTTCTTATTTCGATAAAATGTTTAATAAATCTTGAGTAATATATCTTCGTGAAAAGTAATGCTAAATAACATTAAAAAAAATTAATATTTAAAAGAAGAACAGGCCTTTTCTGACATTAGCATAAAAAAAAAATAGACGGACAGATAAAAAATATATCTGTGATAAAAATTTAATAACTCGTTTTTGGGGAGTGTTAAAGAGTTGTTTGAACGAAATCTGACAGGTAGTGCTGCTTTTTATAGTGTTACTTGAAGATTGGCTGGTTAAAAAAAAAAAAAAAAAAAAAAACTGTCCCAAGCTATTGAATATAAAAAGACAAAATATTACTACACAATAGGTTTACCATGCACAATAAAATAATTTTAAAAATTGAAGAATAAGTGAAAAGATTTCATTAGAGAACTTGGTATCTTGTTTTATTAATTTTTTTTTCTGGGATATTTGCCTCTAGCATTACCAGAATGTCAACATCCCTCTCTTCACAAATTCTTTTAATTTTTTGAAATATTAGCGCCAGGCAGGCCACCAGCATTCCACTGAATTATATTCAATTTAATGTTTTGATGAGGCATTCATCAATTTTCATAAATGAATGTCGTATCGCCATTCTCGAAGTCCTATTCATGTAGTGTTGAGGTACATACAAGCTGTTGTTTACGAAGCTTTTAGGGAACTATTTTTTAAAAATATTTCGAACATTATTTAAAAAATATTTACATTATTTTGATGACAATTTGTGGCACCAGACATTCACCAATTTTCTGTCGTGTAACATGTCCGAATTTCGTATAGCTTGCTCTAAGTCCTGTTGACATAGTGATGAGGTACATACAAGCTACTGTTACGAAGCTTTTAGGAAACTATATTTGTTAATATTTTTGCATTAATTTAATAATATTTATATCATTTTGATAACAATTTGAGGTATCAGACATTCACCAATTTTCTGTCGCGTAACAATGGCGAATGGCGTATAGCCTGCTCAAAGTCCTACTGACGTAATGCTGAGGTACGTGCAAACTACTGTTACGATGCTTTTAGGGAACTATTTTTTGTTAATATTTTTAACATTATCTTATTAATATTTACATTGTTTTGATAATAATTTGAGGCATCAGACATTTACCAATTGTCACGTAACATGTTCGAATGTCGTATCGCCAAACTCAAAGTTCTATTGAGGTAGTGCTGAGATACACGCAAGGTGTTGTTTCAAAGCTTTTAGGGAACTATTTTTAAGTATTTTAAACATTTTATTAATCTTTACATCATTTTGATATCAGACATTCACCAATTCTCTTGTGTAGTAGCATGTTCGAATGTCGTATCGTCTGCTGGAAGCCCTCCTGGCGTATTGCTGAGGCACGTGCAAGCTGTTGCTGTGCAGCTTTTGGGGAACATTATCCGGGAATTTCCTCAGGATATTCCCTGCCGGATAGTAGTTCGCCACGACGTACACTCTGTTGTTCCTGCTGACAGCTCTTCCCACTCCAAGTTCTCGGCTGCTGCTCCATATCAGTTGGGTAAAATGACCTGAAATGGCAGTTTTACTATATAGGAATGAAATATACAAGACGAACACGATCAAGCTCATATATAATCCAAGAATCTTTAACTCGATGTAACAACCTGATTGACGCGAAATTGCTGGGTGAATTAATAGAGATACGAGAAAAAGGGTTCCGTGATTGTTGTTGTTACTCATTTCACTTGATAGATATCTAATCTAGACCAAGCCCACGAACCCGTATGGACTCATGGTTGAAGGGGAAGGAAGCAGATTCTGTTGTGAAGGAGCACCCGTAGGTAGGAGTCTGACGTTTGCTCCGTGAAGTCATATGAGACCGGGACCTACGGCTTAAAGGGGATTCCGAACCACTACAAACATCCATGGCGCCTGAGCGCTAGCCACTCGACCATTCAGACCCGGTTCCGTGATTAAAAAAATTATATTAAGGGAAGTATCAAAATGGT
>BPLQ01008795.1:108871-130697 GCA_021605075.1 Caerostris darwini
GGTGGTCATAATGTTTTGGCTCTTGAGTGTATATAGGGAGAGTGTGACCTAATAGAAGGAATTGAAAAAAAATATAGCAAATGTTTAAAAATTATTTTTCTGCATATAAAATTTCCAAAATTGTTTGACAAGTTAAGTTTATTTGACATTCACGAAAATAAATCCATTTCTGACTTACCAGCTTTTGAAATAACATCGCGAGTTACATGGTCGTGGAAAGGATAGTAGGTCTGTTCAGAATACCAGGATTCCACCACTTGTTGTCCTAGAAATAACAATTCCTGTTTCACTTGTTTAAAAAAATATTCTATGAAATTTTAAGATGGTTACAGTGATTTTAAAAACTCGTTCCCACCGAGGCGTGAGGCGGCGACGCGTCACGCGGCAGGAAAGAACATTTTTTCTACCCGTTCACATCGAAGCGGCAGAAATCGCTTTACGCCTAGTGAAGTTTGGATCCAGTTACTTCTACTAGATGGCAGATCTACTATTAGCTCAATCCAAGTCACATGCGCGGCAAGCATTTGAGAGTTGAAAGTGGGTCAACTCGAAGCGGTGGATTTCAGGCGAACGTGGTGAGACTAGTGATTGGTCTACGCTTCAATGCCTCACGCCTGTTAGCCTTAATGAATCATATCTTTCGGACAAAACCATCTTATCCTATAATACATACGTGAATTATATCTAAATATTAGAATAATTGAATAGAAATAACAATTTTTGGTTGTCCAATTTAAAAACCAAAATTAAAAAAAAAAAAAACCAATTGTTGACCTAGAAATAACAATTCTTTTTTCAAGTGTTTAAGAAATATTCTATGTAATTTTAAAATAGTTACAGTGATTTTAATGGATCATATCTTATGGACACAACCATCTGATCCTATAATACATATGTGAATTATATCTAAATACTAGAATAATTGAAGATTAATATGTTTTGAGTTCATGAAATAATCGAAACAATTCTGTTCCGATTATTGTTTTGTGTGAGCATGACATGTCCTGGTTACAGATCCCGGTTGTCTCCAAAAAGAAATTAAATATCAGCATAATCATTGAAAAAATATCAGAATAATTCAAAAATATCAGAATAAAAATATAAAAAAATCAGAATAAAAAATAATAAAAATTCAGAATAATTGAAGATTAAGAAGCTAAATTTGAGTTCTTCAGATAATTGAAAAAACTTTGTTCTGATTATGGTTTTATTTTTATAATGTGTGCCATCGGGATGTTGTCCTGGTTAGAGATCTCGGTGTCTCCAAACAGAAATTAAATATCAGAATAATCATTGAAAAAATATCAGAATAATTGAAAAATATAATAATAATAATTGAAGATTAATATGATTTGAGTACGTCAGATAATCGAAAAAACTTTGTTCTGATTGTGGTTTTATTTTTATAATGTGTGAACATGATGTTGTCCTTGTTAGAGATTCCGGTGTCTCAAAAAAGAAATTAAGCTAAAAAAAAAAATAATTGAGAGTTTAAGTTATTTAAAACAGATCAATCTCCTCGCGAAACATGAGAAACTTTCATTTCAAAAGCTATTATTTACAATAGACACTGATTTTCAAGTGATTTTATTTATGTGTGTTTTAAAACTTACGAGAAATATGTGTTACTAAATCTAACGATTGACCCATATCAAGTCACGTGCTCTGTATTTCATTTCGAACTGTCTGGTTTTTGAAATGTTTCGTTTCAATTTCCTCAAAACAGTGTCTGAGGATCAGTTAATGTTTATTAAAAGTTAATTTAGACGATCACTTACAAATTCCACGCTTTGGAGTCGGTTCATCACGTGCAGTCCACTCGGCTGACTGTCGATTAGACTCCGGTGTGAAATGATGGAGCCATGTTTCATCCATTGTCACATATCGACGCAAAAATTCGGGTTTATTACGATTGAACAGCTCCAAACACTGCTTAGAATCATCAATTCGTTGTTGTTTTGGGTCGATTGTGAGCTCGCGCGGCACCCACATTGAACAGAGCTTTCGCATATACAAATATTCATTAACGATATGCCCAACACGTTCCTTTGATATCTTTAGGGTCTCAGCTATCTCAATCAACTTCACTTTACGGTTATCAGAAATTATTTTGTGGACTTTTTTGATGTTTTCGTCGGTAACAGCCTCTTTGGGGCGTTCACTGAGTGCGTCATCCTCGGTGCTCATTTCGCCTCGTTTAAATTTAGCAAACCACTTTTCAGCCCATCTGTTATTATGCGAACTTTGTTATTACATCGATAATTGTTTTCATTGAAAGTTCTTAAAATTTTTTAATTTACGATAACCATTTACAATAATCTACATTATTTTTAATTTACTATTGAAGTCATATTGAATCAACAGTCGTTTAAACTCACCTGTTACTGATGGCAAAGAGCTATTACTCATGTAGGTAACAAATAGGTTTTCTCCGTATTGTGGATGGTTGCTATGGTGAAAATGGTCTTCTGCCGATATCTTATTGGCCCATTCTTGGGAAATGGCTGACACCTGTAGGAAATGAGAGCTTTTCAGTACAAAAATATTGTAAAATCGAAGCTTGTATTTGGCGTCAAAAAATCTTTTCGCCAAAATGCACCAAGTAATAGGTTGCGATTATAAGTGAAGTGAATTGCAAACAGTATCAGAAAAAGTGGGTTACACTATTTGACGTCTTATTGCCCAATTGGTGCTCCAAAATGTCGCCAAATTCCAACGGCCCCTATTTTGCGTTTTGGCTAAAAATACTTATTACTATGTAATAATTTTTGTAAATGTAAAGACAATTGCTTGCTTTTTTAGTAAATTAATATTTTTGTGCAATTTATTATTGCTTAATGGGTTTAATATATATGATTGTGAAAAGTGCTTTTATTTTGTAAAATGGACATGTGCCAAACACGTAAAAAAATGAGTTGCCAACGTATGACTTCAAAATCCTAATTGTATTGAGTTTAGACTAACATGATCTGCCTTAATTCAATCATGAATTTTAGTAAATAATTAAATTAATAGCTAATAGTTTCAATTTTAATAGAAATAGGATTTAGAAATTAAATTGTGATCTCCCATCAGACAGGAAATTCTGGTACAACGAAATAAATTAGCTTGAGTTCGCTATAATTTATATATATAGCCTTGTATTTTACACAAAACTAATATTATTTCAACAAATTATATTATATATATATATATAACAGGTGGGCTGCAAAGTTCATAAGCTGACACATAGATGGCGCTACTAGTATTACATACATATGATTTTTAGTTAGTCCCCTGACCTTCAAAAGACACGTGTATAAATTTGACAGATGTTACACTATTAGTATGTGAGTTATAGCATTTTTAGTGAAGTTATAGCATTTTTAGTGTTCATCACGCGCAGTCCACTCAGCTGACTGTCGATTGGACTCCGGTGTGAAATGATGGAGCCATGTTTCATCCATTGTCACATATCGACGCAAAAATTCGGGTTTATTACGATTGAACAGCTCCAAACACTGCTTAGAATCATCAATTTATTGTTGTTTTGGGTCGATTGTGAGCTCGCGTGGCACCCACATTGAACAGAGCTTTCGCATATCCAAATATTCATTAACGATATGCCCAACACGTTCCTTTGATATCTTTAGGGTCTCAGCTATCTCAATCAACTTCACTTTACGGTTATCAGAAATTATTTTGTGGACTTTTTTGATGTTTTCGGTAACAGCCTCTTTTGATGTTTTCGGTAACAGCCTCTTTTGATGTTTTCGGTAACAGCCTGTCCGGTAACAGCCTCTTTGGCGCGTCCACTGCATGCATCGTCCTCGGTGCTCATTTCGCATTTAACAAACCACTTCTCTACGGTTGATTTTACTGGTGCAAAGTCCGAATAATGTTTATCAAGCCAAGCCTTGGCTTCAATAGTATGCTTTATTAACACACGAAATTCCTTTTTATCCATTTTTTCAAACTAAAAGTTGCTTCACTAAAAATGCTATAACTCACATACTAATAGTGCAACAGCTGTCAAATTTATACACGTGTCTTTTGAAGGTCAGGGGGCTAACTAAACATTATATGTATGTAATACTAGTAGCGCCATCTATGTGTCAGCTTATGAACTTTTCAGCCCACCTGTTATTTAGGTCCAACTTTTATAAGTCCACAAGAGTTGCAGGTGAGGAAATTACGTATAGTAAGATATGTTTATATCTACAGAGTATCGAAGTAGATTTGCTTTAAAATGGGAATAAATTTTATATATATTATGTGTGCATCATTAAAATGTACACTTAAATGTGTACACTGGTCCAGGACATCACAGATCATTAAAAAATACCGATCAACTGTTGGGAGTTTTGGTTTGGTTTGTCGCTCTACGGTCATCTTGTGCACACTTTTTAGACTAAACAGACCGGGACCTACAGTTTAAAGTGGATTACGAACCACTACAAACATCCATGTCACCGCCGGGACTCGAACCCGAAACCTGCGGTACCGAGCGCCAGAGTAACTATTCGGAGAACCGATCTGTAATCTTTCTAGATTAACAGTTGCATTTTTGATGCTATATTCTGCCATAGTTTCACAAATTCTGCCAACAATATTGAATAATGGCATTGCAGGGAGGAATACCCAATGAGTAGTCTACTCATGGATGGAGGGAAAGGTGGTAGCTTCTGTTGAAATGGAGCTCAAGTAGGTAGAAGTCTGACTTGGATCCGAGTCTCTGAAGAAGGAGGGTAGTGTCTTTTGGGAGGATTCTTGGGGGGGGGGCTACTTCGCATTTGCCTATCCTATTGGAGAAAAACCAGAAAACTCCCACCAGGTAGTCTGACTAACGAGGAAAGATTCTGAACATCATAAACTGCATCGAGTCTCCCCGTTTTTGAAACACTCTACAACAATCCGCCAACGGATTGAATCTCATTCTTAAGGCTCACCAGCAGTGCACGTTACCACTGAGCCCCGAGTCGGACTCGTTTAACTCTATCTCGTTCAGAGTGGAATCTTTTGAAACGTATCTCTCGTATTAAGTGGATTCTTACTGTTTATAATAAACACGCCCAACTCGTTGCTCAGTGGCAACGTGAGCCGCAGGTGAGCATTAGGATAGAGGTTCAATCCGCTATTGGCATTGTTGTAGACAGTGTTTCAAAAAACGACGAGACTCGATGGCGTTTGTGAAGTTCAGCATATTGCTTCGTTAGTGTGGACTGCCTGGTGGGTGTTTTCCATGCTTTCTCCCATACGATACGAAAATGCGGGGTAGTTTCCCCTAAAAGTCCTCCCTGAAGATATTGTCCTCCTTCTTCAGGAACACGGAGCCAAGTCAGACTTCTACCTACGGGTACTCCATCGCAACAGAAGCTGTTTTCTCCCCTTCCCTCCTTCCATGAGAACAGCGGGTTCATGGATTTGGCCTATATGTTGCTGTCGACCAAATGGGATAAGAAACAACATAATAAACATTTGCTAGTACAGTTAAAGTTAATAGGAAATTATATTATACAACTGAAATTTTTCCTCTTTTATACACTTTCCGGATGCTCAGTTGTTGGTCTGGATATTCCGTTATTTATTTTTTGGTTGCCAGATTACCTCATCTTTTGTATGTTTGATTGAAAAATATTTACACATGAAATTCATTATAGTCAGATAATTCCTTTTTGGTGATTTGCATTCTTTTATCTTAGATTGTGTTTGATAAGCATTTCATGCATAATTTTAATAATGATATTTATTATCTTATCATTTCATTCTCTTAAAAAAAAGATTGCTTTAAATGTGTCTTATTGATTATAACAAAATAGTCATATTTTGCTTTTCTGATAAAAAGAAATTTGATACATTTTTCAAATAAAATGTTAAAATACCACATGTTCAAAACTTTTTGGATAATCGATTACAATTTGAATGATTCATTTAGATTTTGAACGATTAAAATTTTTTGCTCACTGAACCTCGAATCACGTGCCCAAAAAAATAGAATCCAATTCACGTGCAATTTGATGTTCTTTATATAATTTTGTTACATAAACTGTGTTTAGAATTGAGGTGATATACTCGAATTGGCGTTATCTCGCCAGATAAAACACTGATAAACGAATGTTTTTTATTTATATTTTTGTTAAGTCAAAGTACATCTTATTTTATGAGAGGTTCAGTTTAATAATTGAAACAATGCGAGTTTCTGGTAGTTGGGGAAACCAAAGTATCAAGAGGTCAACTTAGAAAACTAGAAGTATGTATTGCTAAAATTTCTTGGAAAAAAAATCTACCCATTGATGCTAAAGAGTATCATTTTATGTAAAACTAACAGTGATTTAATAAGTGTAATTTAATAATAATAAGTGTGATAACTTTGATAAAAGATTTAATTATTATGTAAGAAAGTCATTTTATAAAATTTATAAAATAAAAATACATAAAGAAATGCTTTTTTGAAATATTATAATAAAGTGAAGAAAGTGATTTTATAAAATATAAGAAATAAAAATACATAAAGGAATGTTTTTTTAAATATTATATGGAAGTGAAGAAAGTGATTTTATAAAATATATAAAATAAAATTACATAGAGAAATGTTTTTTTTAAATATTATAATAAAATGAAGAAAGTGATTTAATAAAATAAAACAACATAAATAAATGTTTTTTTTTAAATATTATAATAAAGTGAATTAATAAATTATAAAAAATAAAAATGTTTTTTTTAAATATTATAATAAAGTGATTTTATAAAATATATAAAATAAAAATGCGTAAAGAATTTTTTTAAAAAATGAAGAAAGTGATTTTATACAATATATAAAATAAAAATACATAAAGAAATGTTTTTTTTAAATATTAAAGTGAAGAAAGTGATTTTATAAAATATATGAAACAAATACATAAAGAAATATTTTTTTTAAATATTATAATTAAGTGAAGAAAGTAATTTTATAAAATATATAAAATAAAAATACATAAAGAAATATTTTTTTTTGTATTACAATAAATATACAAGCTGTTTGTAAAAATTGATTACTAGTTTTAAATTAATCTTTTAATGCAAAAAAGTTATAATTTACGTTTAAATCAAAATTAGTAACTAAATTAATGGAGTGATTGGTATAGAGTTATTTATATATTAGTGATCTTAATAATCAATATTTAATAATCGGTTTTTGTTCTAGACAAAACAATATGATATAAACTTATATTAGCTTCTACGTTTACTTGTTGAATATTATTTTTTTTTTATTTAATATTGTATCCAGTATTGTGAAGTAATATCATATAAAACTTAATAAAAAAAATTTTTTTTTTGCATATATAAATATTTCTAATTAATTTATTTTTCAATTCTTTCTATTAGCTCACACTCTCCCTATATATATATATCTTGTTCAAGTTTTCAAACGTTCATAAAATACTTTTTATTCATCCATTCCAGTTGAAATACATTTGTTTGAACTTGTAGTGGAGGACACGTGATGTTAATACAGTTTTTGCAAATATTAATTCATTCATTCAATTTAATTCATTAATTTTAGTTTTTTTTAGATTTAAGTTGCATGTATCTAATAATAGAGGGCGCCAGATGTGAGAGGAAAATTTCAACTTTATTTGTAAAGGACTTTTCTGCAATATAGTAAAAAAAAAGTAGGAATTGACTACTAATTTTTTTTTTTTTTTATATTACTTGTTTTACATAAATGATAATTTTTTTTGATACTTGTCAGAAATAAAATAAAACATTGCTCACTTTCCAAACATTTGTTTCAAAATCAAGCAAATTTTTTTTTATGAATCATAGCATACATTATACATTTTCGTGCTTCAAAATGGTATTTATTTTTTAAAATAATGTTTGAATTCACGACGACTACGACGATTTGCCAGATTGACGGAGAACCTTGGTTGCCTAGCAACCTCTATCTCCTGCTTTATGAGTGAGGGAAGTTTCTTAAGCTTTAAGCCCATTGATTATATAGAAAGAGGGTAATATAAGTATATTATTAATTTATTTAAAAATTAATTATTCAAATTTTTTATTAATTAATAATAATAATAAAAAAAATTATGCATATATAATTTTTTTTATATTATTATTATAATTTCAAGAAAGTAATAGAAAAAAATAGATAAACATAGAAACAAACAAAAACGATTGGAGGGGAAATTGTGACTCAGTGGAGAATCTGCATGGTCATTCGGAAAGGAGGATATCGGAACGTTAATGAATAATATTCAGAACAGCGTGAGGTCTTTTGCGATTTTTAAAATCAGAAATGCCGTAAACATAGTTGCTTAGATCATTCAAAACGGAATTATTAATATTTGGAATGGAATTATAAAATTTTTTTGCAGTTTTGTACACAAATTGTTTAAAACTTGGGAGAATGATGTTTGAATTCAATTTTAATGATGGTATTATATATCATATAAATAAGAATTCCCCGTGCATTCTCACGAGAATTGTATATCGGACCGCACGTGGAGAAAAAAAAATGTTTAAATAAACTGGATCAACCATGCATTCGCACTAGAACAATATCTGACCACGTGCAGAGAGAAAATGAAAAATGTTTAAATAAACTTTACTCGAGACGTGTGGAAAACGTAGAGTGTTCCATCGTTTTAAAAATTACATGTTAATTAATAAGGGCAAAATGGTCGAATGGTTAAATATCCTACGAAATTACGATTGTGATATTTCTTCCCGCAAACATAGCAAAAGACCTCGCACTGTTCTAAATATTTTAAATTAATTCCTTACAACTGCCTAGATGAAAAAAGTTCGCTATTCTCCTAAGCTATTTTTTCTCCTAATTTGACCTTTGCGCATTCTGTATTATTACATGCAACTGATTTCATCAACATCTACATTTTTGAAATTTTTGTTATTTTTCATTTTATACTTTTATTAAATAAATATTTCTTTTTTTTTAAAAAAAAGGACATTTAATTATCTATTTTTCTTATTAACTCAAAGGGCATGAGACCACCGCTATGTTTCAACATTTTACAATGCAGGAGCTAGTGGCCGCTACGCGGCCAACGATCTGCGTATTAATCTACAATAATATAAAATTTAGCTGAGACGTGTGGCAACCGTAGAGCATTCCATCGTTTTAAAAATTACAAGTTAATCATGACGGAGTTAGCTGTTGTTTAAGCTTCACATTGTAGTGATTGCTTTGTCAGTTAGTAGTCTGCTTTGCGTTGCTGAGAATAAATGATTTGTTTGTGTCAATGTCTCCTCTCAATTCTCAATCTCCACTCAATTTTTCGGAAGATAAAATGTCTACTTTCGAAATAGTTTCAAAGTTGCAGATTATGCAGAATTGAATTCAATTAACGCTATTACGTCTTCAGGGACGAATACGCCCTTAACTGGCGTAATCTTTATCGTTTACAAAAAAACAAACAAAAAAAACAAAAAAAAAATTAATAAATGAATTAAATATTTATGATTTATTTAATTGAATAATAAATTAGGTCAAATCGCAAAAGAGGAGTCGTTGGGAATTTTGGTAACATTTACGTGGCGCCAACTGTACGATAAGTGGCCAAATGTGGTAGTACAAGAAACACGTGCTTATGAACACACATATAGTGAATTGCAAACAGTACGCATGAAATTCACTATATTTACAATCGAAACCCATTACTTGGCGCACTTTGGCGAAAATATTTCTTGTCGCCAAAATGTGCCCCTTTCTTGTGCCCCTATTCTGCTATTTTGCCATAAATTATTTAATTATTAGTTTACAATAATAAATTAATGTAGTAAACTAGCTCTGAATATTGACCACTATCCTTATTGCATTTATAGTTTAGTATCGGAAAATTAAATGGTGAACTTACCGAATGCGATAAATGCAGTGGTAAACATCCATGTTGGGCTCTGTAGTGGTTATGGCTGCGAAGACATTCTTGAGCAAAATCGTCACTGGCCACCTGAGTATTCTATATAAGGGGAAAAAAAGGCACTGAATATTGTGTTACTGATGTAAACTTAACAAGCACTGAATAGCTAATCTTTATCTTATGGGCTATATTTTCATAATATTTTAATCAGTAAAGATTGTGAAGATTTGGATTTAAAAAATATGTATTTAGGCGAAATACATATTTACAGTGGAGTGTTGTACATAAATAATAAATGCATTTTTTTCTTCTAATGCAGCTGCCAAACACTTAGACAGCTGTCTTGGATGCCTTAAGGCAAGCTCTGCACATACGTTACTCACTTAGCGCTAATCACGGGGCGCGTGTAACTTGAAGATAAACCACGGACACGGAATAACAAAGACCACGCAACGCTCTTATTAGACCGGGATCTACGGTTTAAAATGGATTCCGAACTACTACAAACATCCGTGGCACCGCCGGGACTCGAACCCAAAACCTGTGGTACCGAATGCCAGAGCGCTAGCCACTAGGCCATTCAGGCCCATAGGCCATTCAGTCATTTTGTATGAATGAGGAATAAAATTAGTAATGCTAATTAATCAATGCTAATTTATAATTAAAATAGGCAATTGATAAATACATTGTTCAATAACTAACTCCTCGGCACTACAGTCCATGTTGGACCCTAGATGTCTGTCTACTCTCAGATTACGAAACATGCGGCTCACAGTCCAACAGTCCATGTTAGCCTCACAATCCACAGAATATTACATTATATGCAATCAGCAAACATAACAATCATTGAATGACTGAAGTTTATCTTAAGGGCTATAATTTCTCAATATTTTAATCAGTAAAGATTGTGAAGATTTAGTTTAAAAACAAGTAATATAATTTTTTTTTTTTTAAAGTCAAGTCCTACTTTTTTTTCACTCTATTGCAGAAAATCCTTTATAAATAATTTTCATTCATTTTTTTAAGTTTATCTGGCGCCATCTATTGGTAGATACATGCAACTTAAATCTAAAAAAACTCATATTAATTAATTAAATTTAATTAATGAATTAATATTTGAAAAAAACTGTATTAACCTCAAGTGTCATCCATTACAAGTTCAAAAAAAAAATGTATTTGAACTTTAGTGGATGAATAAAAAGTATTTTATGAACGATTGAAAATTTGAACAAGATATATATAGGGAGAGTGTGAGCTAATGGAAGGAATTGGAAAAAAAAGAGATTAAGGCGACTCAGAGATTATTAGGCACACAGTCGAGTTAGTCTTGGTACTACAGTTTTCTGGTTTGGGTCCCGGCGATGCCATGGATGTTTCATGCCATCAGAATCTATTTTAAACCGTAGTTCCCGGTCTAATATGACTGTAGAGCGTTGGGCGTAGGGTTGACAACCCTACTTCGTAAAAAGAAAAGTATCCCCTGTTTCTAAATTTGGCAGTAGGTAGAGGGTCTTCGCCGGCCATGAGGGTGTTGCGCCAATGAAAAAGAATACATCAAAATGTATGAATTCTATTAACAAAACTGAGGTTCACAAAATGAAAACTCATAAATATAACATTCATGCCAATTCTATAACTCTGGAGTTATAACTTTTGTAATTATTGTGTTTAAAGTGTGAAACTGACAAAATCAAGTTGAATGATTAAGAGACAAATTAAATGATCTCTTTTGACATTGAAATTTTTTTTTCTTTAGCCATTTTTTTTATCCGATTTAAATGCGATTTTTTTAAATATTCTAAATATTTTAAACTATTTAAAAAAAATATTTTTATTAAAATCGATTTTTTTTACTGTAAAATGGCACAATAATGAATTATGATGAATTAAATGATATGAATACTTTTCAGGTTAAGCCAAGTAAAATATTGTAGATTATTTTGAATATTCACTTTTATCGAATTTTTTTTATAATTGTTTTTATTAGAATTATTTTTTTTTTAATTATTAGAATTAGAACTTTTAGAATTATTTAGAATTACTTTTTAGAATTTAATTAGAATTATTATATATTTTTTTTAGAAAATAGAATAATTCTAATAAAATTCTATTAAATAATGTTTTTATAAAATTAATTTTTAGAATTATCTAAAGAATATGTCTTTAGAATTATTTACATTTTTTAGAATTAGAATTATTTTTATTTGGAATTACTTATAAAAGTAATTTAATTAGGAATTAAATGTGTGTAAAAGAAAATCGATATTTAAAAAGTATAGTAAAAAAATCTTTGCATTGTCGACAATTTATATGTTTTTATAATACATTTGGCTTTACTTTTTTATGAATTTTTAAATATTTTTATTGTTTTTGATGCAAGATTGGAAAAATAGACTTGTTGATGAAAATTAAACTACATCTAACTGTGCATAAAAATGTTAATGTTGTTTAGTTTTAATGTTTAAATATTAATGTATAAATTATAGTGATGATTAAATTTTAATGATGTTTAATTTTAATGTTGTTTAAATTTTAATATTTTTAATGTTTAATTTTAATGTTGTTTAAATTTTAATATTGTTAATGTTTAATTTGCTTAAAAATGCCAAGCATATTGAATAACCTAATTCATTTTATTTATCAAGTACACAATAGTAAATTTTTATTTTATAGCTCACTTTTTCTAGAAGTATATAATTAAATGAAATGAGAAATATTATTTTAACAACTTATCTGTTTCGATTTAAGTTTTTTTTTTAAATATCTGAATTTCAATTAACGTAGAATATATTTTATAGACGCACGACACGCTATTTCGCCTTAAGCTGAATTTGTCATTGTATTTAGGATTATTTTTCTGTTAATTTATTTAAAATATTTTCTTTACCAAACCGTTGAAAGCAGGTTTGCTAATGTAATTAAAACACATGGTAAAGAGACGTAAAACTAGCTATAGACCGATTTCTTTACTTTCTACTTTTAGTAAAATTACTGAACGGTTGATTGCTGATCTGCTTAATCATGAATCTAAGGCTCTGAACATTCTAATATCTCAACAATTTGGTTTTATGCAGGATCTTTCTACCACGCACCAACTGTACAACCTCTCTGAAACCATCAATGAAGGATTTTCATGGAAGCAGGACACTGCAGTAATTTTCCTCGATGTGGCGAAAGCCTTTGATCGGGTTTGGATAAAGGGGCTAATTTATAAGATGATTAACTATAATTACTCTCCATACATTATCAAAATTATCTACAACTATCTTTCTGATCGAAGTTTTATCGTTTCTGTTAACAATACTGATTCTAAAAACTGCAAGATTCTCGCGGGTGTTCCTCAGGGATCGATCTTGGGGCCCTTCCTGTACAATATTTTCACTAATGACATTCCACAAGACCACAGAATTAAATTGACACTCTACGCTGATGATACAGCAATTATTACACAGGGAAGGTATTTACACATCATCCAGAAAAACTTACAAAACTACATCAACACTCTTGAATCATGGCTAGAAAAATGGAAAATTAAACTCAATGTCGCGAAAACTGAAGCAGTGCTATTTACCAGGAAAAATAAATTTAATACTCCTAACATAACTATTTTTAATACTAACATTTCCTGGTCTAAAGAAGCTAAGTATTTAGGTGTAATTTTTGATAGAAGACTAACATTTAAGGCTCATATTAACTACTTGCGTGATAAATTTAATAATGTTTTGCGTAAATTTTACTCTGTCATGGGCAGACATTCTAAACTAACAATTGAACTAAAAACACTAATCTATTTAGCTTATCTTCGTCCGATAATAGCATATGCGAGTCCAGTCTGGGGCTCTACAGCCAAAAGCAATTTTATCATTTTAGAACGGCTTGAAAACAAGGTTATCCGCATGATTGTTGATGCCCCATGGTATTTTAGAAACGCCGAAATTAAATATGCACTTTCCATGCCTAGCTTTAGGGAATATGTGGCTAAAATTGCAAAAAACTTTTATTCATCACTCAATAGATCTAGTAACTCTGTCATCCAAGCATTAAATCAATTTGAATATGATATTTCTCTGCACTCGTCTCGTAAAAGACCTAGATGTGTTATAAACATCAATCAGTAGACTGCATTTCTTCTCTTGCATTTTTCTATGGTCCTGGTAACTTCAGGTTAAGTTCGCGCTCCGCGTATATTTTTGTTTGTTCTTTTAAATACTCCTGCGTGGGTGCTATGTTGTGCTTCGGCTTTAGGTTCTCTCCGGTCTTTTTCTCTTTTTTTAGTAGTTGTGCTTTGTATTTTCTTGTATATGTTTTCTTTTATATTTTTACTTTTTCTATATATTGTGCAAATTGTTTTTCGTTATCATTGGGCAGTGACCGACTACCACTGTTTAATTATTTCTTGCTAATAGGAGGTTTGGTCGCTTCGCGACCAAGGAACTCCGATGAATCGTACCGATTCACAGATACGTAAAACACTATTAAATTATCACCAAAATTTATTATTAAATTATCACCAAAATTTATTATTAAATTATTACTAAAATTTATTATTAAAATTAAATTTATTATTTAAATTACTAAAATATACTAAAGTTTATTATTATTATTAGCTTAAATTTGCAACTAACATTTTAAAAAGTTTTACTAAAATTTATTATAAAATTACTTAATTATTAAATTATTATTAAAATTTATTCAATTATTTCTAAAATTTATCATTAAAATCAGAATTTATTATTTAAATTACTAAAATATACTAAAATTTATTATTACTATTTTAAAATTCATTAAAATTTATAAATAAATTTTTTTTTTAAATTATACTAAAATTTATTATAAAATTATTTAATTATTAAATTATTAATAAAAGATGCATAAATTATAAGATTATTTTTCTTTAATTTACTTGAATTATTTTCCTTGCCAAACCGGTGAAAGCAATTTGCTAATGTAATTAAACTACATGGTAAAAGTACGTAAATTATCATTAAATTATCACTAAAATTTATTATTAAAATTAAAATTTATTATTTAAATTACTAAAATATACTAAAATTTATTATTACTATTTTAAAATGTATGAAAATATATAACTAAAATTTTTAAAAATTGCACTAAAAGGTATCATAAACTTATTAAATTATTGCTAAAAGTTCCATTAATTATAGAATAATTTTTCTGCTAATTTACTTTAATTAATTGCTTTTTAACTGTATTACTAATTATTTAATTAACTTACTACTACTATACAATACTACTACACTATAATTATTATACTACTTACTTACTTAATTACTACTACTTAACTTGATTACTACTTACTTATTTACTTTAGTTAATTTACTTTATTTTATTTTCCTTGCCAAACCGGTGAAAGCAAGTTTGCTAATATAATTAAACTACATGGTAAAGGAATGTAAATTATTATTAAATTATTACTAAAATTTATTCTTGAAATTGAAATTTATTATTTAAATTACTGAAATATACGAAAATTTATTAAAATTATACTGAAATTTATTATAAAATCATTTAATTATTAATTTATTACTAAAAGCTACATAAATTATAGGTTGATTTCTGATGTTATAAAATCGTTTAAAAAAATTCGATGCACGTTTTGTTTCTTTATCAGATATATTATTAATATTTGTATTGGCACCTTTTTAGAAATAAATAACCTGTTGAATAAAATAATAAATTCTTACCTGTTGAATAAAAGCATCATTAAAGACACTCCTCTTCCTTTCATACTGGCGATATCCATAAAATCGAGAAAATGTATCAAACATTTTAGATACACGCAGAGCAGAAAAAAAAAATCGACTCCTTTACTTCCAAAAACCTGAAAACAAATATCGGAAATGAATAAGCAGAATTCCTCGCCACCTCTGAATGTAGTGCTTCCATGCATCAAGATGACTTGTTGAGCCATAACATAATTCCCCACCTCTCCGTCAATTCATAAATCAGACTCGAGTTTGGATTGAGATGGTGCCAAGCAAAACTTGTGCGCAATAGACGCAATGGTCGGGAGTGTTAAGAAAATGGATGTTTTTTCGTGTATGACGGTTGACAAGAAACCAGGGCCGCTTTCTGATTTATGCTTTTAGGTGTTACTCGGATATCTGTGTTTTGACAGTTACAGATAAGTTCTAAAGTATAAATATTGTCTGGTGAGGTAGGTCGATCCTGAAAGTGAAAGAGTTGATGCTGTAAATAGCGTGATGCTGCACAAAATGTAGGGTACGGCTTACATGAATTGGGTTATTTGGCTACTTGTATTGTTGTTTAATACATACAACAGTTTTTCTTTCAAATGCGAGTATTTTGAACATTCAAATATCCCGAGAATCAAATGTATATCTCCTATACAATACAATGAAGGATATACATAGCTTTCTACTACACTAAGGATAAATTTTTCTTGATGGGTGGCATTGGAGGCTTTAGAACTCTTTTGCCATCCTGTACAAACCCAAAGGAATGACATTCTTGCCTAAAGATTTATTTTGTCTATTCCTCAATTCACATGGACGTGGTAACTTAATAAAGGTTTCGAAACCCTGATCTCTTAATTTCAAAACCAAACTTTCTATTCACCTGTGACATGAGCAACCTTAATATGTAGACTACGCTAATACATAGATTTGGCGTACATAAACTATTTTAATATACAGACCATATTACATATACTTGAAGTACATAAACTTCAATTATAACTGGTTTAATACATAGACAATACCTGGCATGGACGCTGTAACTTTATAAATGTTTCGAAACCCTGATCCCTTAATACGGAAATAAAAAGTTATATTCACCAGCTGCATAGCCAACCCTATAATAGTAGACTACAATAATATATAGACTTAAAATATGTAAACTACTTTAATGCACAGACTACATTAAATAGACTTGAATTAAATAAAATACTTTAATACATAGACTTGAGTTATATAAACTGCTTTAATATATAGCGTTGAAATAAATAATCTTTCATACATAGACTTTTTGATAAACTGAATTAATACATTGACTTAAAATACACAGACTACATTAATAGGTAGACACCAAAATGACTTAAATTACACAAACTACATTAATATGTAGAATTAAATAACACAAACGACATTAATTCGATTTAATTATCATATATTATTTTGATAATGGGCATGAATTACATAAATTTTGTTAATATTTTTTTTTCTAATGCAACCGGAAAGATAGACAGTGATTTTACTTTTGTTAATATATAGACATGAATTACGTAGATGACATTAATATATAGACTTATATTGAGGACATTTGCATACGCCAGGGTCACGATAAAGTTTTTATTCTAAAATGATTTATCTCTTTTTCAATTCCTTCTATTAGTTCACTCTCTCCCTATATATATCTTGTTCACATTTTCAATCGTTCATAAAATACTTTTTATTCATCCACCAAAGTTCAAATAAATTTTTTTTGAACTTGTAGTGGATGACACTGGATGTTAATACAGTTTTTCAAATATTAATTAATTCATTAAATTTAATGAATTAATTTTAGGTTTTTTTTAGATTTAAGTTGCATCTATCTACCAATAGATGGCGCCATATAAACTTAAAAAAATGAATGAAAATTATTTATAAAGGACTTTCTGCAATAGAGTGAAAAAAAGTAGGAATTGACTTAAAACTTTTTTTTTATATTACTTGTTTTACATTTAAACTTAATTTCAAACTGCAAAAGAAAAAATCGCCTGCAAAAGAAATACGAATAAAAAATGAGATCATATTTTTTTAAAATGTAGATGTAGTCATATTTTTCATTTATAGATATAGTTACATATTTTTATGTTTTTTAAAAATTTTAAATATAAAACAATAAATATAGAATAAATATAAAATATATAAATATTTTAGGTAAAATATAAAATATTTTTTACGAGCGTTTTTATTCATTTTTGTGAGAAATAATTCAATTTTATAATTTGTGTTCTTTCATTTCGTCTTAATAAATAATTCGTATATATTTAAGTGAAAGATTAAAAAGTCTTTTAAATTTTCTTTTGAAATTAAAATAATAGAGAGTTTTTGCATACCGTACGTTAGTTACCTTAGGACGTCCGTTAGCTTTTTCTCCCTAGCGCGCATGTATATCTGTAATAATGTTTCCTATGAGCATGCGCGCTAAGGAGAAAAAGCTAACGGACGTCCTACGGTAACTAAAGTACGGTATGCAAAAACTCTCTAATATTTTCTTGTAATTGTAATCTTTTTTAATACATTTTTTGTTCTTATTAAATGTTCTAAAATGTAGATTTAAAATTGATTTTTTCTTTCTTATTTTTTTTTTTTACACTTAATTTTTGTTTTACCGCAACGAAATAATAATTTTGTTGATTGCCAGGAGTTTGGAATTTAATGAAATTGCAGATTTTTTGGCGAAGAATACCAGATGTCTGGATCAGACTACCAATCTTACTTCCCTTGCAGATGCAAATGCCTTGGCAAAATCTAAACTTATAATTCCTTTTAAGATCAAAACTAAATATCAAATTACAGAACTAAATGTCGACAGAAGGTCAGCTACTACTCTCACAAGAGTAAGGATGAAGCACCACAAAAATATGAAAATTTCTGCTGATGGCGTTAAAACCTTTGAAGTAATATAAATAAAAACAAGTAGCAGTAAACACAAATAAGAACGTAAGGAAAAGCTTTTAAAGTTCAAGGTGAACTTATAGGTTCTAAACTTCTTAAGATGAAGGTGATGTTTCTGTAGTTGATAATATTCCGTGGAATTTATTAACAAAACATTTCTGCTGGTGTTCCGTAAATAAATATGCTTTTTATGTGTTTTTCATATGTTTTTTTAGGTATCTGTAAAAAATACCGCGTTTTTTAATCTACTGCTGTTTGCATTGCAGAGTTTAGCGTTTCAAAAATTTCAAATATTTTAAACATGATACTTATTAGAACCTCGATACCTTATTGAACATGATACCTTTCAGAACAAGTATTTAATTTATCGATGTTTTCTCAGTTTTTGACAATGAGACATCAGTTTAACCTCCACTTCAGAGCTATCTTCTCACAGAGAAAAAAATGTAAAATTTTATTTTGCCCTTAAAAGACCTTGAATTTCAAATAATAAATTCGAAATTATAAACAATAAATTGAATTACTTCAATCATTTAGAATTGATATCAGTGTCGAAGGAATTCTTCTGTTTCTCTGTCAATGGAAACATTTGTTTCTTCATGTAGAATGATCGTAAAATGCATGGATTCGAGTTGTTTGGCCTTGTTTGTCTCTCTACGGTCATGTTGTGCACACAAGGGCAAAACATTTAAAAGGACCTACAGTTAAAGGACCAGGACCTACAGTTTAAAGAGGATTTCGAACCACTCACAGACATCCATATCAACGCCAGGTTTCGAACCCGAAACCTGTGGTATCATTGTACCATTCAGGTACAAAATGAAATACGCAATTGTCTTGTAATAAATTTAAATAAAATAAATCGGCATAAAAAATACACAATTTTCAAAAAAATAAATTTAAATAAAATGAATTGCCATAAATAAATACGCAATTACCATAAAACAGTTGGCAAAAAATAAATACATAATTTAAAATATCATTAAGCACTTTTTTATTTTATTAAATAGGTAACTGCTGAGCAATGTCGACTTTTAAAGATGAAGTTTTACTGTTTTTAAATAATCCAGGTACGTAAAATATAATTAGTTATTTTTTTTTAAAGCTAGAACTTAGTTTCTTATTTAAGATATATTTTTTTCCTCTACGATCACAGAAATTTTTTTTTTCAAAAAAAATGATTTAAAACTATTACGTAATCTTTAAGTCAGAGGTATGAAATGTATGTTTGACGAGCACCCCTAACAAATAATGGATTCGTCCATTTCATCATTACATTACATTCATCATTGAATCGGTGTAGGTGAACGGAGTACCTTGGTCGCGAAGCGACCAAACCTCCTAGTTGCAACATAAAAATATTGTCAGTCGGCTCAAGGCCCATAGTAAATGTAAAACACATTGCATAATTTTAAAGTAAAAATAAAAACTTAGCACTTGGAAACTTGGGTTGTTTGAGTTGCTAGGCCATTAATGAAGACCTGCAATTTATCTACCTTGTTATCCGCGTTTCTAATTTGTTGGAGAAGTTCTCCAGAGTTTTTTAATTCCGAGAAAATGGATACAAATTCTTTCATAAGTAGCAAAGCATTTTGGATAAAGGGGGCTTGATCCGCGATGCTCCGTAAGTGAGTCAATTGATTTTGGGAGAAGTCATTGTTGATGGTGGCAGTAGTGGCTGGTTGTTGAGATGGTGGTTGATTTTTCGTTGCCGAAGCATAGGAAAAGTTTGGTGTCACGTGTCTGACTGATACGTGTTTTGGGTATGTGGCGTACTTGGTGGAGTTAACTTTTATTTTGGGAAACTTGGCGCAACCTCTCCAGGCGGCTGTGTGTCCCGACTGTCCGCAGTTAATGCAAGTTGGAATTTCAAGCTTATCAAATAGTTCACAGTCCTTATGTGAATGTTCCTCACCACACTTCAAACACCGGGCTTTACATTCATCATTATGTGTGACAACTATTTCCCCACGTGATTCACGTTGATTTATACAGTTGCCAAAAAATAAATTTAAATAACATAAATTGTAATAAAATATATACATAATTGTCATAACATAAATTTAAATAAAATAAATTGACATAAAATAAATACACATTTGCCCTACTACTGTGCCCAAAAAGTAAGACCAACTATTTTTTTTTTCAAAAACTCTTTATTTATACTTCCAAATTTATTTCATCGCCTTCAAAGTAATCCCCTCCGGACACAATACAATTATGCCAACTTTTTCACCTATCCTCAATGAATGCTAAAAAGTTATCGGCAGGGATGGCCTTCAAAGCGCTCGTCGATTCACGTTCAATCTCTTCAATCGACTTAAAACGGTGTCCCCGGAGTGGTCTTTTGAGTTTAGGGAATAGCCAGAAATCGCACGGTGTGAATACGGGGGTTGTGAAACGATATGGGTTTTGTTTTTCGTGAAAAAGTCACGAAGAATCAATGCAGTGTGAGCTGGCGCATTCCGTGTTGTCAGTACCCCTCGAGATTTGACGCGTTTGAGGCCCAAAATAGAACTAATAGATCCTTTTGAAATTCCAACATCATCAGCAAAGTCTGTAATTGTAAATCGACGGCTTGCAAGCGCCAAATCTTTAATTCTTTGGACGTGATCTTTGTCGGTTGAGGTTGATGGTCAACCAGAGGGCTCTTCGTCTGTAACGCGTTCTCTGCCTTCTTCGAACTGTTTATACCACTTGTAAACATTTCTTTCTGATATAGGAATGCTCACCGAATGCCTTCTGCAACATTATATTCTTTTCCGCAAACAAAGTTTAATGCAAGTTCTTTGCTCAATTAATTTAGACGTTTGAAAAATCACCGGAATCAGTTTTAGCGTCTCACAAAGCCAAGCTTAACTCAAAAACTAATGAATATTTGAACGTCAAATTTCCCACAGATGTCAAGGACAGCGCCAGCAACCTAAAAAAGAAAACAAAATTGAAATTCCATAAGCCCGGGAATTTTAAATTGAAAATTGGTCTTACTTTTTTTACACAGTAGTATGTGACAACTATTTCACCACGTGATGCAAGTTGACTTGTACAGTTGCCATAAAATAAATTTAAATAACTTAAATTGCAATAAAATAAATACATAATTGCCATAAAACAATTTTAAATAAAATAAACTGACATAAAATAAATACCCAATTGCCCTAGAATAAGTTTAAATATCAAAAATTGCGATAAAATAAATACATAATTGCCATAAAATAATTTTAAATAAAATAAATTGACATAAAATAATTTTAAATAAAATAAATTGACATAAAATAATTTTAAATAAAATAAATTGACATAAAATAATTTTAAATAAAATAAATTGACATAAAATAA
>BPLQ01008795.1:130707-147010 GCA_021605075.1 Caerostris darwini
AAATTGACATAAAATAATTTTAAATAAAATAAATTGACATAAAATAAATACACAATTGCCATAAACAGTTGGCAAAAAATAAGTACATAGTTTTAAAATATTACTAAGCACATTTTTGTTTATTAAATAGGTTACTACAGATACATGTTGACTTTTAAAGAGGAAGTTTTACTGTTTTTTAATAATCCAGGTACGTAAGATATAATTAGATATTTTTTTAAAGCTAGAACATAGTTTATTACCATGTAAGATACTTAATGTAATTAATTAATTTTTGAAATATGTACCTATATTTCTTATTGAATTTAATTATTAAATAATGAATGTCAGTTTGTTTGTAAATAAGTTAATTAATTTATATCACAATAGGTTTAATAATACATAGATAGATTTAATATGTAAATTACTGCTTCATAAAATATAATTTATATAAATAAAAAGGGAAATTTAAAATCAATTAAAAATTTTCAGTTATTTTATTATTATGAAGGAATCCGGTATTACTGAATAGACAATAATAATCTTCTTCTTCATTGATACATTATGATGGGCCAAGGGCATCTGCCTACTGGGAGATTTCGAGACTGGTGACGCATTCTTTGTACGAGGTAAGGTTGTCAGCCCTATGCTCAACGCTCTATAGTCATATTAGATCGTGACCTACGGTTTAAAGTGGACCCCGAACCACTAAAAACATTCGTGGTACCACCAGGACTCGAAACTCTGTGGCATCGAGCACCAGAGCGCTAGCCACTCGGCCATCAGGCCCCAAACAGTAATATTATTTAATTTAAACTTCATTTTAATAGTTTAAAATTTAAATATTCACACCATAAAAATACTTAATCCTGACTTTTTACTTTTAAATATATTTAAGTTAAATATATTGTTTAAAATGACCTTATGTTGTTTGTCGAGGGCCTGATGGTCTCTGGCGCTGGGTACCACAGATTTCGGGTTCGAGTCCCGGCGGTGCTATCGATGTTTGTAGTTCGGAATCCAATTTAAACCGTAGGTCTTTGTCTAATAGCATCGTAGAGCGTTGCGGGGGTAGTGTTACTCGCGTCCGTAGCCTATCTTCAAGCTATCTTCACGTCGGTGCAGGCCCTTGCTTTTGGTAGAAAGATTAACTATCCTTGTATTGCCAGCTGCATTAGAAAAAAATATTGTTTAAAATATTTATGCAAATAAAATAAAATAAATTTTTTTATGTTAATTTTAAAATAAATAGATATATTTACCACAGAGATAAATTAAATGCTTAAAATAATTCATAGTTTATACGCAAAGGAATTTTTTTTGTATATCATCTTTCAGGGATTCAATATTCACCGAGCGTACAAGTTAATTATAATTGGATATATTCACACTTAATTATTAGAATGGCAGAAGTTATCTCCCAGATTATCTCAATTCTCTCTTAACGTTATCGATAAATACCTGCAAATCTGTAATCTTTGAAGACATTTCTTTCAAAATTCGTAATATTAAGATTAATTTAGATTTTTTGTGACTTTTTAAATCAGATAAAGAAAAAGTACTTGCATTTTTTTTTAAAGATTCATTTTAAGTGATATTATAAATTTTCTAAATCTTCATAATTATATTCTTGAACAAAATGTCTTTTGTCCTACGAAAATGCTTTAATTACTTTCACGCATTATTTTTCTGGTAAATAATGATATAGAAAAGTAATAAAGTTATGATTTCCTGTTGAATTTAAACAGCATTTTCTTGAAGTATTTTCTTCAAACCTTACTCATTTTTAAATAATGGCTAATTTGGCTTTAAAACAAAGATATTTGTATATCATAAAAATGTGACTTATTAACTGCATGGTTTAATACAGTGGGTTTCAAAGTGAGGAGAAGGACTCATTTTGTAAACAATAAAACTGTAACCATGACTCCTCCTACACTCTGGCAAGAGGGCGCACCTTTTGTTTCTAAAATGGTCAATGTGCCTTGAGACTCTTATCCGACAGAAAAGTATAGCGCAACCCGCTGAGTAACGTTTAGTTGGTCCACAATCTTTCACCTTGAGAAGAAATATATTTAGCGCAACTCTTCGTATTAGTTGGACTCTAATCGGAGAAAAAGTATATTTTGAGCATCCTGATCATAGCAGAATATCGTGTTTTCGGCTTAGGAGTGGAATCCTACACCCAATCTATAATTATATGTCCTCAGACGAAGTGACCATCACTAGATACGCATTCCTAGATATTTGCGAAATCTGGCACTAAAAGTTGTAAGCGCGTTTGGTTCAACTTGCTCCTGCGAAACGTTTTTTTCGAAAATGAAATTGACCCAACACAAAATACGCCCAAACAAAACGAATGCTAACGAATGCTAAACTAAATATCCAAATTGTGAATCATTTGCAAAAGCGAAGTAAAAGAGTGGAGAAACAAAGGTCGTACTAGTAAAATGAATATTTTTTAATGATTTCATTTTAATTATTTCAGTATATTTATCAATTTTTTATATTTCATTTTGAGTGTTATGTATTTCGTAAAAGATAAATATATTTTTGCAGGTGCGTTTAGTATCATTATTAATGTACACTCATGTCCATAAATTAAGGATAATTCAGAATCACAGACTAAACTAAAAATTTCACCTGTAGAATTATCACACACATCTTGAAGAAGAATATGCAAAGTACAGGAAACCACCACATGGCGCGGATAGTACGTCACAATGACGAGAGTGTAAGAGAGGGGTATATAAGGAATGGTGGCAAAGTTGTAAAATTGTTCACAAGCGCTTTAAAAGCCTTTCAGTGCAATAACCGCATAGTTATGGCACAAAGGAAGCATTTGGATGATTTTTTACGTGGTAGAATTATCGGACGACTGGAATGTGGACGTACCCAGCTGGAAGTATCCGAGGAACTTGGAATCGCCCAGAGTGTCATCTCCAGGCTTTGGCAACGATTCCAAGATGATGGTAATGTGAGTATATGTTACAGCACAGGTCGCCCCCGAGTTACAACGCCGAATGAGGACCGGTATTTAGCAGTTACTGCCAAAAGAAACAGACGGAGCACAGCATCAGACCTGTCTCGTCAGCTCTCTTCAGCTACCGGTACGACAGTTTCAAGGCAGACCGTGTACAGACGCTTAGGGCACATTGGTCTATATGCTCGTAGGCCTGTCAGATGTGTTCTACTTACCGTAACTCACTGTCGCCTGCGATTAACCTGGAGTAGAGAGCATGCATTGTGGACACCGCAACAGTGGTCTTGCGTGATGTTTTCCGACGAGTCCAGGTTTAGTTTGCAATCTGATTCTCGCCGGACTTTCATATGGAGAGCGCCAGGTACCCGTTACGACCAAGAGAACACCATTGAACGACACTGTTACGGTGGTGCAGGATGGCTCGTTTGGGGAGGAATTATTCTTGGTTCCAGAACTGACCTGCATGTTCAGAGTGTAACGATGACAGGCCACATCTATCGGGATGTCATTCTGGAACAACACTTACATTTGTTTCGGGGCGCCATGGGTGCTGAATTTCTGTTTATGGATGGCAACGCCCGTCCTCACCGTGCAAACATTGTAGACGAATGCCTTCAATTGGAGGATATCACCCGTAGGGATTGGCCAGCATACTCACCGGACTTGAATCCAATAAAGCATGTGTGGGATATGCTTGGCCGACGAATTGCAGCCCGTCAACCCCTTCCCACCTGTCAACCGGAACTTCGGAGGGCATTGCTTGATGAGTGGTGTAATATTCCCCAAGATCAGATTCATAATTTGATACTCAGCATGCCTAGGCGTTGTAAGGCCTGTATTGCATCGTCCGGGAGACATACTCCATATTAACCATCATACTAAACACGTTATACTGTTTTTTGTAAATAGGTTCTTTTTTGAAATTTGCTCCAGGGAGTAAAAATCGCAATTTTTATTAATTATGTCAAACATATAGCATCTTTTTTTGCTCTTTACCTTTTGTTTAATAAATAGACTTTACAAATAAGTCAAATTTGTTTTGCTTCTGTCTCTTTCTTTGCCTGAACTTCATTATCCTTAATTTATGGACATGAGTGTATTATCTATGTTCGCATGTGGGGGGCCTGATGGCCGAATGGCTAGCGCTCTGTCGTTTGGTACCACAGGTATCGGGTTCAAATCCTGGCTTTGTCCAGGGGTGTTGTAGTGGTTCGGAATCCACTTTAAGCCGTAGGTCCTGGTCCTTAATAGGATCGTAGATCTTTGCGGGGGCATTGTTACTCCGCGTCCGTGGCTTACCATCAAGTTACACGCGCATCCTGGGTAATGCAGAGTGAGTAACGTCTGTGCAGCCCTTATAGGCATCCAAAGACGTCCATGTATGTTTGCCAGATGCATTGGAAAAAAAAATGTTCGCATGTAAGAATAATAGTATAAATAAAAATAATATCTCATTATGTGTCAATTTCACTACAAAAATGACTATAGTGGGTCTAAATCTAATATGAGTATATATAATTTGATATGCGGCTGCAAAGTTAGGATGCATTTTCAAAGAAGATCATTTGAATTGACCACATCTGGGATAGAATATCAATCCTTTTATCATATGCGACTTACTCACAAATGAATGCTGGTTGTCTGCCCGTTCTCTTTATTCTCTAATAAAAAAATATATCAGTTTTTTTTAAAGATTTTTAATGCGAAATGTGTTCTATTTTAGACCCTCGTGTTGCAAAATGGCCTCTGATGGACACTCCAGTCACGACGATAGCTCTCGTGATTGGCTACCTGATATTTGTGAAGCTGGTTGGTCCATCCTTAATGAGGAACAGAAAGCCTTTCGATCTGCGTTTGATCATGACTGTCTACAATTTCTCACAAGTTGTTGTAAGCTCGTGGATATTTATGAATGTGAGTACACTTTTAAAATTACTTTCATGATTGAATAATTTCTGCTGATTTCAAAGGCTAGGCCCTTTGATCTACAGCCATGAATTATTAAAACTTTATATATGTAGAGGTTTCAGCATTACCCAGGAAACACCATGGGATCCTGATGCATTGGACTCATATTTGACTACCCCAATGTTGAACGGACAACCGCTTAGATGACATATCCAATCGTTTCAACCTGGATAGAGACCAGGCATATGAGAAAAAAAAATGATGTTGATATTTGTAAATATCCCATTTATCTGGTATGTAAAATTTATATTAGCTCGTTTTTTCAGTTGGGGATGCTGGGCTGGTTTACGAAATACAGCTGGAGATGTGAACCTATCGATTTTTCATACAACAAAGATGCTATTAGAGTAAGTCTTTACTCTTGGGTAGTATTTACTATAGTGTAGTATTTAGTCTTAGAGTAAGGCTGTTAAAGTAAGTTTTTCTTTAGAAAAGTGAATGAAAAATCATTGTGTTTTTAAACTTATTTTCAGATAGCGGAAGTTTGTTGGGTTTGTTTCCTGTTGAAGTTCTATGAATTTCTCGACACAGTAAGTCCATTCTTCTGCATATAAAAGTAAAAATTATCCTTGAAAATGTATGAATATTGTAAACGATTTTATATGTATTAATGTGTTTTAAAAAGTGTGATGTTTTTTTTTGGTATATATTCTTCCTGTATGTAGATTTTGTGGCATCAGTTTTACAATTTTTTTTGTTGCGGATTTAGAGGTTTCATGTTCTTCATTTACTTTTATAAAATATAGTTTAATTTATAAAATTGCTCTGATGACTTGAATTAAAACTTTTTAAACATTTATAATTTTCTTGATCTAGTTACTTTAATACTCTATGTTGACTAGTGTGATTGATTGATCACGCTTAACGCGGCGGGGTGGGGGAAGTGTTCCAATAAGTTTCCGTGCCAAGTGAAACAGCGTTAAACGAGGTCATCTTAATACGTAAATAATGGGGTAAGCGAAAAAGAATAAAGAATACGAAAATTATCAGGTTTTATCTTGTAGCATTTATTGCTAAATAATTTTTTATTACATTAACAATAGCCTTATTGCTCATTTTGGTATATTTGGGCGGAAGATTTTAAGGGCTGTTTTTTGGAGGTGTTAGGGAAAGTGGTTGTTGGAGAAGAAAGTACAAGGCAGAAATTTATACATGCTATAAAGACTCGGATATTGTGAAATTTATTAAGATCATTATATTAAACTGGGCTGCTTGTGTATTTAGAATGAATGATTTAAACCCTTTTAAAAGATTCGTTTTGACAAAGGCACAGGGACCATGATAGACGCAGTTGAAAAAGATTTTAATATACTAGGAGTTAAGAATTGGAGGAATTCTTTTTGGGTCATCAGGATTTTTCGTAGCAAAATTATTAAACAATTGAGAATCGAAAAAGAAAAGGACTTATTGTTAATAAATGATGGCCTTAATATAAATTAAATATTTGTGACATGTGTACTACTAGTTTAGTTTTTTTCTTTTTTAAATTTGCATGTGTTTAACAAAGCTAAATATGCGATTCTTTTGAAAAAATTATATTATTCCTTGTTTTCTACATTAAAAACATGCAAAGTAATAAGTAAAAACATGTAAGTTAATAAAGTAAAAAAAATGTAAGTTAATTTGTATAAATATATCCTTTACTAAAACTTAAACGCGTGCGATGAAATGCGGAAAAATCGACAAGTACTACCTTGATTGACACAATATGTGGCAGAAAAATAGCAAATATTGTTGTCACCCAGAGGAAGGCATGGAAAT
The DNA here is from genome assembly GCA_021605075.1 of Caerostris darwini. Classification (NCBI taxonomy): domain Eukaryota; kingdom Metazoa; phylum Arthropoda; class Arachnida; order Araneae; family Araneidae; genus Caerostris; species Caerostris darwini. Next base: position 137,399 of record BPLQ01008795.1, read on the forward strand.
ATCTTCAAAGAAAGCCTTGGCCCACCTTGGGCTGTCATGCTATTGAAGATGATGACAGACTTGACATGATAGACTTAGACTTTTTATTCATAAAACATTTATGAAAATTATAAAAAAAATTTAATAAATGAATTATGTCTCCGACGAGAAAGACATTTCCTCATTTGACATTTTTATTTGTGTATAGATGTCATCTAACGGGGTTTGTAATTTGGTGCTTCATCCAGAAAGTAGTTGTCGCCAGCAAGACATCGCATCAATGTCAATTCGTTTCATTTCCACCTCTGTCAAAATTTAAATCCTTTTGCATAAACCGATCCATAATTTCTTTGATAGTTGTTAAACCTTTTTTTTAGAAAATCCGTTGAAAGCTCTTTTTGCTTCTGTCTTCAGAAACGTTGATTTGGCCATCTTCATGCACTTGTTGTTCATACTAATTTTTTAACATTGGTATAGGCAGAGAGATTTATAATAATTCTATTATATTCTGCTCATTTATATTATTCAACCCTGTTTCATTAAGTAGCGTGACAATTTCGTTGAAATCAGCAATGGATTCTCTTGTGCCATGCATTTTTTCGTACTCCTTTCAAACATTTCTTGATCACCTCATTCGTAGAAAGATTGATGCTGCCTACAGCATTCATGACATTGCAGTTTTTCTTTTCAAAAATATCAATCTAATCATGATCATAATGGATTTGAGATTTCTTGGGAATCCCAATATTATCGCGTGATAATGAAACAGTATTAAGTGGGATCTTACTGTTCATAAAAATTTACATTATGTAATATTTACTCCTCTACCTGAATATACATACTTCTCTACTTGAATATACTTACTCTTCTACCTGAATATACTTACGCATTCGTACTCCTCTACCTGAATATACTTACTCCTTCTTACTGTTCTACTTGAACATACTTACTCCTTCTCACTCCTCTACCTGAACATACTTACTCCTTCTCACTCTTCTACCTGAACATACTTACTCCTTCTTACTCCTCTACCTGAACATACTTACTCCTTCTTACTCCTCTACCTGAACATACTTTCTACTTCTTACTCCTCTACCTGAACATACTTACTTCTTCTCACTCCTCTACCTAAACATACTTACTCCTTCTCACTCCTCTACCTGAATATACTTACTCCTTCTTACTCCTGTACCTGAATATACTTCTCCTTCTTACTCCTCTACCTGAGCATACTTACTTCTTCTCACTCCTCTACCTGAACATACTTACTCCTTCTCACTCTTCTATCTGAACATACTTACTCCTTACTCCTCTTCCTGAATATACTTCTTACTCCTTTATCTTAAGCGTCTATTGTAAATGTATAGTATATATTTTTATAGTATATATTTTTTTTACTGTCAAGGTATTTTTTGTTCTTCGGAAAAAGAACTCACAAATTACCACCCTCCATGTTTTTCATCACGCATTGGTTCCGATAACAGTTTGGATTGGAATTAAATACGGTGCAGGTAAGTTTTTCATATTTTTACTATTCCAGACAATAAAAACAACAAATATTTTATATAAACTATTAAAATTAATAATGAATAAAAATCGGCAAAATAATAAGTTCAGAAATATAGTTTCGTAAGATTTATATCTTTTTCTTATAAATTATAAATTTAATGAGTGTGTTTTAAATTTTTGTTTATAAATAGGGACCATTCGATGTATCAGCTAATATGCCGAAGGGCTCAACAATACTTAATTATTCAATTTTTATATGTTCCCTGTTAAAAAAATAGGGAGCATATAAAAATTTAATAATGAAGTATACTATTCCTGTTATTCATACAACGAATAGCCATCCATTTGCTGAGTCCTTTGCTGTCACTGCTCTCACAACCTAGATACCTTGTGACCACTTACACCAGGGATGGGCAAACGTTTTCAGTCGCGGGCCAAAAATCAAAAAAAAAAGAAAAAAAAAAAAAAAAAAAAAAAAAAAGTTTGTCGGGGAAGATAATTTTTTCTAAGATTTAAAAAATATTTATAATATTAATAACCATTTATCATTACCATAATATTTATAATATTATTAACCAATAATATATATACTTTATTTTTGAAATATTTTACGAATAACCCAAACAAGCACTAGCTACGTTATACTTTCAATAATTTCACCACTATACACAATGATGCTATATGTCCGCAATCTTTCCATACGCAATCAACGATATATTAGAATTAGCGCTAAGAGAAAAAGCCGCTGGCTGGAGCTTAAAATGCGCAGTCTGCCGCATGTGAAGTCTAATTCATCTATATTGGATTCCTATATGTCTGCTCTCCGAGAAAGAGATAACGCTTGTTGGCCCAATCTACAGCTATAACTAACAACGAACTTCGCTTTTAACAATTTATCGATTGAAAGCTGTCTGTGCTTGCTATTTCGATTTCGATTTTCGATTTATGATTTGTTGTGTTGTTGTTGTTGTTTCTTATCCCACTTGGCTGGCCAAGCCCACGAGCCCATACGTGCTCATGATTGAAGGGGAAGGAAGCAGCTTCTGTTGTGATGGAGCACCCGTAGGTAGAAGCCTGACTTTTGCTCCGTGACGCTCTTACAGTCATAGAAGACCGGGACCTACGGCTTAAAGTGGATTCCGAACCACTACAAACATCCATGGCACCGCCGGGATTCGAACCTGAAACCTGTGGTACCGAGCGCCAGAGCACTAGACACTCGTTCACCATTCAGGTCCCAAATTTGCCAACGGCACGCGGTGTTCCCAGGTGGTCACCCACCCAAGTACTGAGCGCGCCCAATGATGCTTGACTTCGGTGATCTAACGAGAACCGGTATATTCAGCATGGTACGGCCGTTGGCTTTATGATTTGTAGAACAGAAATAGAGAAAGTAAAAAGATCACCAGTCCTTTGAAAAAAAGGAAGAAAAAAAATAATAATATTTATTCAAAGTAAAAAAAGAGATGGATAGATAATATATATTTATTTTGATTTGTCTCGGACCGGCAAATTAAAATTCTATCCGCGGGTCGGATAGAACCTTCCTGCGGCCCGGAAGTGGCCCGCGGGCCGTAGTTTGCCCCTCCCTGACTTAGGCAATGCCTCTTGTGTCGATAATCAAGCTGCCTGGTGTAAATTTTTCGGATTTTCTGCGATGTGATATGCAAACGCCAGGCAATTAAACTTAAAAAAAGCCCTGTCTTCTTAGCCCTTCTATGGGCTATTCGTTGTATGCATAACAAAAATAGTAGAACTACAATACTTCATTATTATATTTTTATATGCTCCCCGTTAAAAAAAAGCAGGGGAAATATAAAAATTTAATAATGACGTACAGTTGTTCATAAAGCAAAGCATTCAAAAAGTTGTAAAACACGAAAATTCATTGTATACATAATAACAATACTTCATTATTATTAAATTTTTATATGATCCCTGTTAAAAGCAGCATGGAAAATATAAAAAAAATAATAATGAAGTATTGCTGTTCATAAAGCAAAATAATTAAAATTGCAAATATTTGCAAAACACGAAACATTGGATAAATTTTTTGCATGCATAGTTTTATTATTTCATTTTCAACAATAGTAGAGCTTCAATACTGGTTTATAAATCCCAAATATTGCTACTAGACCATTTGCTACTAGAATCATACTCTTGTTGTACATCGCTGTTTAGATTTTGAACTCGGCTCCTCTAATCAAAATCAAGTATTTTTCAAAACCAATGCACTAACCAACAGTACGGATAGATTCCAATTTGTCTATTAGTTGTCGAAAAATTAAAAAAAAATCTTGTATCAAAATCATCATACAAAACAAAAAATCAAAAAATTATGTATACATAACAACAGTAGAACAGCAATATTTCATTATTAAATTTTATATGATCCCCATTAAAATGAGCAAGGAAAATATAAAAAATTAATAATGAAGTACTGTTGTTCATAAAGCAAAGCATTAAAAAAGTTGCAAAACAGGAAAATTCATTGACATAACAACAATAGTAGAACAAAGTGTTTAGTTTTAATATTTAATAGCCTAAAACATAATAATAAAATAACTAAAAAAAATTAGAATTAGGTAAAATTAAGATTGTTTTAAAATATTTTTTCTATTTTTTCAATTATGAAATTAATTTTTCTTAAAAATGCTATTTATTTAAATCTCATTGAGACATATAGCTAAACTTTCGTAAGCAATTTATTCGTATATTGAGGCCTGATGGCCAATTGACTAGCGCTCTGGCCTTTGGTACTACAGGCTACAGGTTCGAATCTCGGCTGTGGCATAGATGTTTGTGAGTGGTTCAGAATCCACGTTAAACTGTAGGTCACTCTCTATTTAGCACAAAATGACAGCAGAGAGACAAACCAAACCAATCCGATTATTCGTATGTTGTCTTTAATAAATTTCGAAGACCTGTTTGATTACGAGTTGGACTTTGAAATTTATTACTGTTTTTTTTTGTCGCTCTACGGTCATTTGTGCACAGTTTAGGCTAATTAGACCAGGACCTTCAGTTTAACATGGATTCCGAACCACTCACAAACATCCACGTCACTGCCGTGATTCGAACTTGAAGCCTGTGCTACAAAAGGCAAGAGCGCGAGCCAATTGGTCATCAGGCCGCTTGAAATTTATTAAGGACAATATACGAATAAAGGGTTCACGAAAGTTTGGCCTTATTTTTCAATGAGTTTTGAATAAATAAATTTTTAAAATATAATTGTTAATTTTAAAGATTTAGATTAATGACTATTTAATTTTTTTAAGTTTTAAATAAATAACAATTTTAATTTAAAAAAACAATTTAAAAATTAAATTGTTAATTTTAAATTAAAATTGTTGTTTTTTAAAAATCTCATTGAAAAGCAAGTAATATAATAGTAATAAAAAAAAATTTAAAGTCAATTCCTACTTTTTTTCACTCTGTTGCAGAAAGTCCTTTATAAATAATTTCCATTCATTTTTTTAAGTTTATCTGGCGCCATCTATTGGTAGATATACACAACTTAAATCTAAAAAAAAACTAAAATTAATGAATTAAATTTAATTACTGAATTAATATTTAAAAAAACGTTATTAACATCCAGTGTCATCCACTACAAGTTCAAAAAGAATGTATTTGAACTCGAGTGGAGGAATAAAAAGTATTTTATGAACGATTGAAAATTTGAACAAGATATATATAGGGAGAGTGTGAGCTAATAGAAGGAATTGAAAAGCGCTATAATTATAAAATGTGGGCTTTTAGTAGCCGAATATAAATCTATTATTAATTGTTGTTAATAGTAATATAAATCTATTATAGTTGTTTGCTTGCTTTTTATTTAATATTAGTACGCCTTATGTTTCCCAAGATAATTATAAGAAAGATTCGATTGCATACTCGAGGGATTGTCAATTATTGTGAACATTTTATTCGTATATTGTTCTTAATAACTCTTAATAACTCTTAAGCAGCAAGGCTCAAATATGAGTGTACTGGCGGTGCCCGTTATTGTCACTGCTTTTAAAAAGAGGAGACACGATGGCGATAGTAACAATCTGTGCAAAAGCATCTCGCAGCGATAATCAGATTGACTGATGGGAAGTTTTGAAGTTTTCTGCCATGCAACAAGCAAATGTGGGGCTGCCACTCCGTAAAGTCTTCACTGGTTGGTTTGTGTTTGTGTTATGCATAAGACATAAATGTATTATTAGGTACATAAATGTATTATAGGACATATTGTATTATTAGGTACATAAATGGGTCTTGTGTACCGACACAAGACCCATTTATGTACCTAATAATACATTCCGATATTATGCATACTTTTTTTATACATGCATGATTTCGATCACATGTATTATATCAAAATTATGCATATATATGGATTTTTGCATTATATTATAAATGATATCAGGATATTATGTATTAGAGTGATTCATCATAAATGTTATCATATTATACATGCATATGGATTTATGCATTATAAATTATGCTATGATATTATACATGTATATGGATTGATTCATTATAAATGTTATCATGATATTATACATGTATATAGATTGATTCATTATAAACGTTATCATGATATTACACATGTATATGGATTAATGCATTATAAATAATATCATGTTATTATACCTGTATAATTACTTATATAGAACTAAATAGTTGGAAAAAACGTATTAAATGTGAATTATTATAATACTAGATGAAAATTATGATAATTTTTTTCAGGTGGATACAACACTTTGTTTCCAGTATTAAATTCATTTGTTCACGCATGGATGTACCTGTACTACGGTCTGGCAGCTCTTGGCCCTTCAGTACAAAAATACTTGTGGTGGAAAAAATACCTGACAAAACTACAAATGGTACTAAATGTTTTAATATATAGATTTCAAATTGTATTACTTAATATAAAATCTAGATTTTATACTTTTTCGCAGTGCATCAGTAACACATATTTTATATATGCATTTTAAAATACTTTACATTTTTTATTTTGCATTTCCCTCCTTTTTCCCAATTGCCTTTTTAGAAATTTTTGTTTCTTCAAATGTTAAGTTACGATTGAAAAGGCAGGATTTTCTTGGGGTCTGACATTTTTTAAAAGGAAATCTTTCCTGCAATATTTGGCACCTTTGGTCATTGAATTGTAGCATTGGCGCTCTCTCCTTGGCGAGGGTTGCCCGAACTATCATACATGTATGTAGAGGAAATCAGTTGAAAAAGAGTTGTACGTGCGATAGTAGCTCCGAATTATTTGAACAATTATATATATATATATATATATATATATACATATAATGGCAGATAATAAATATAATCTAAGAATCAAGCATACAAAGAATTTGAGTAAGAGTATTAGCTCGCAAATGTTTATCCAAATTATTTATTTTCAATAAGCACACGCACACGCACGCACACACATACGCACACACACGCACACACATACGCACACACATACGCACACACACACACACACATACACACACTCATACATAAATATACAGTAGAATCTCTGTAAGTCGAACTTCAAGGGAGACGCTAAATAATACGAGTTATAGAGTTTTCGACTTATGGAAGATTTCGACACGCGGATTTTGTAAGGAAATATTCGACTTGTAGATTCTTTTGAATTAAAGAAGTAAAATAAATAAAAATTCAAGTGACAGATGTAATAAACATGTTTATTTGTTAGAGTTCAAATGAAATCAATAGCAATAATAAGAATATTTCATAGAATTGGTTATTTTATTTACTGTATACTCATGCATTGTTTTCTGATAAACAATGACGTGCATTGTCGGCAAATCCTTAAAGTCGGTAACTTATTTGTCTTCGAGCTATAGAGGTAATTAGTTTCAAATGATCGAGTTGTAAAGGTTGTAAAATCAAGCATTGCTAATGTTCGAGATACAGAGGTCCAATTTTTTTCTTCGTGTTACGGAGGGAAATTATATACCAAAATGGCTTGTGGGGATTGACTCATTATTTCGACTTATAGAGGGTTGAAATTTCGAGTAATGGAGGTTTCGGGGCTTGAAGGGAAGGGAAATTTTTTTTTTTCGAGTTTTGGAGGTTTTCGACTTATCGAGGTTCGACTTAAAGAGGTTCTACTGTATATATATTAACTAATATAATGACAGATAATTAATATAATATAAGAAACAGGTAATCAAAGAAATTCAGTAAGATTATTAGTTCATAAATGTTTATCCAAATCACCTTGCATATTTTAATGTATTATTTAGAATTAATGTATTATTATGCGTATTTTAATGTGTTTTTATTAAATAAATTTTTTCTGTAGTGTATGTGTAAAAGAATATGGAAGTTTTTAAAGCTGAGATTTATTTTAATTTAAAAATTAATACATAAAAATAATTATGTATTTAGAAAATAATTAAAAAGATATACTTGCATAAAACCTTAAAGCAAGTTTATCTCAATTTACTTTCAATTTTTTTTGTCAAGATTCTCTTGGTTTTTTGTGAAATTGTTTAGTTATTTTTAACGAGTTATCTTTAATGTTCATTTAAAATAACGAAATATAATATTGAAATTATATAGCTATAGCTTAGTCCCTTTAATAATACTTTAAATCCTTTTTATTACTTGTAACTTAAATTTGATTACATATTTATTAAGAAATTGCTTGCAAAATATTTTAACAAGCAATAAATTTAAGAATTTGATTCTCAATATTCTGAAAAAAAAAATAGAATGTTTAATGATATTTTTGTTTATTAATGATATAATTTTTTTTTAAATTATTTATAGTCAATATAAATAATTTAAAAAAAAATTATATCATTAATAAATAATTAGCTATTAAGAATGTATAAAAGAATGGATGAAAAAAAAAAAGGTGGTATTTGATTTTTAAAATTTTTTGTTTAAATAAATTATTGAATATTTTAATTTTTTATATTAAATCTAGAATCCTGTACCCTTTGTGCCAAATGCATCGCCAGAATAGAAAATCGCCAAGTAAAACATAATATTGAATGTCGCAGTTAATTTTCGCTTTAAAACAATATTACGCCAAAATCCATCACTAATATGCCAAGATATAGATTATAGATATTTAGATAAAGAACTTTAACTTAAAAAAAAAAAAAAAATTCCACTATCTGCTATACGTGATACATTTACTAAATATTAAAGTTGAGAAACCTTTTATTTTTTTAATGTCTCACTATCATTAATAATGCAGTTTTTAATATATTTGATATCTGGGACGTAAAATCAGTAAAGTAAATGTTTGGAGACGTGTCTGGCTTCATAATAACCCTCAAATTGGGTCAAGATCATAAAACGTAAAGACAGGAATTATTTTCTTAACAATTGAAACAGATTGATTAACAAAATATGTGTAATCAGTTGGCCAGAATCCAAATTTCGCTTTCTAAGAAATATTATCTGTACAGCTTTGTTTGCTCTTTACAGACTTTTAATCAATAAATATGCGCAATCAAATTGGAGATGCTATTGAAAACAATTTGGTTACAATAAATTATTTTTGATTTTAAAGTTAAAAAAATTGAATGGACGCGTATATTTTTTATTTATGTGTAAAGCATTACTTCTCATAAATTACTAGTTAATTAATTTTATTTTATTAACTATTTGAGTCAATTTATTTTAGGGGTTTGCAGATTCATTTATAGTTTGAACTTATTTAAGATTTCATGGTTATTGTATTGGAATCAACTAAAATATTTAGAAAAAAAAAATTAAAAATTTCTTTATTGAAAATATGAAAAAGAAAACATTTTTTCCTGACAAAAATTATCATTATCTTATTGTTTTTCCATAAGAATAAATAACTTTAAAAATGGCTCATTTAATTGTTAAGTCGTTTTATATTAATAGAAGCTCTTGGGCCAAATTATTCTTTAATTAAAAGATTTATCATTAATTTAAAAAAATAAGTAGGTATTGTTGGATGATAATTAATAATTAATAATTATCTTCATATTTTTATGATAATTATCATTATAATATTGGATAAATATCATATTGTTGGATAATTTTCATCATAATATCGTTTTGATAATTTTCATCATAATGCCGTTATGATAATTATCATCATAATGGTGGATGATAATTAACATCATA